>JZKD02S0418536.1:97923-109110 GCA_000966675.3 Picea glauca | reverse complement strand
CTCAAATGTTTTGATTTTGAGATTTTATAATAAGAATAAATATCCATATGTGGTTGTTTTATGATGAATATTTTTAGTATGTTCTTTACCATATTATATTGTTTATTTTTTCACTTCTATTTGTATGTGAATAATCACTTTAGGGAACTTTAGCATTAAATATTGTCATTTTTATACATGAAATCTATACAAATCTATACAAAATTATTAATTTTTTCCCTCTCTTTTTGTTCAATTGTGCCATAGAAATCCTTTACTTGACATGGAATTTTAAGCAAAAAGATTTCAAAATTTGTATGCTTTATTTATTATATCTAGATTTTAAATGTATGTTTTTTTGCTAAATGTTTAGTAGTGTTATTTAGCTACAACTATTCGCTATGTATTGAAGTAAAGGTAAAAAAAAATGTTAACAATAATATTTTACATTGTATTTAAAATGTATGACGCACTAAATTAATTAATGATACATAATTAAAAGAAAAAAATTAACTTCAAAAAAACAAATGATATACAACATTTTTAATATTGTTGAAAATGACAAATTTTAAATTTTATAACATTGAAAAGAAAATTAAATTTTGTAACATTGAAAAAAATTGAAAAAATAATAAAAAAACACCATTGAAAAAATAAATAAAAATAAACATTTTACACAAAAATGAAAACAATCGAAAAAAAATGTTAACACGTTATAGATAAGAAGATTCAAAATGTCAAGAAACTACCTTGATAAAAAAAAGGGTGTTATCAATAGCACTTCCTTTTGAAACAGGGGTAAAAATAACCACTAAATGCAACCCCTAAAAAATGAGAAGTCTAGAAGGTTCTCCTCAAGTTGGTAACTATGTTGATTTCACTGATAGCATCCTTGTTGAACATGAAGATCTTTTCATACGTCTCTTTGTACATTCCTTGGAAGGTTATGCTAGATCCAGGTTTAGGCACTTGATAGCCACCTCCATATCCACTTGGGAGCAATTGCATGATCGTTTCATATGTAGGTGGGGAAAGAAAGAGTATCATTTCCATATTTTAAGAGAATCTAATTCTTTAAGGATGATCTGGAAGGTGCAACAACATTCAATGATAGCTTCCTCAATTTTTATCATGGAATCCCTAAGAATTTTATTCCTTTAGGAGCTGCTACCATGTTGACTTATATTGTTTCCTAAAGTTCTTATGTTTCACTATAACTCAGAGAAAGGCATTCAACAAATTTAGATGCCATCCTTGATGATGCATTAGAGCTGGAACATAGCATGTTGACTTTTGAATTGTTTTCTTCCTCTCATCCCCATTCTCCCAAGGAATGTGCATGTGAGAAACAATCTAAGGCCCCATCGTATACTCTAGACCTAGTGGATTCTTGTTCACATGAGGGCCTCTCAACATTGTCAAAATCTAAAGAAGATAGGAGGGAATCATTTGGGGTTACATTAAAATTGCAAAATTAGTTGTCATATTACACATATAGAACAACATATTTAGCATGATGGCCTATTGAATCTTGATGAAGTGAGGGTGTTCATAAATTTTGAAAGGCATAGTTAGGGTGAAAAATTGTCTGGAGCGACATATCAACTTGAGGAAGAAATTGTTAATACCAATGGCAATTGGTCACCTTTCTCCATTTGTAATAATAGTTGGAAACCAAATGGTACAAGCAAATAAGTGGGTGATTTGCAACTCATTGGTCATGAAATTCATGACACATTTAATAAACCTCTTTCCCTCCTAAAATATATTATTGTTAATGAATGATCATCAAATTCTAGTGTTGATCTATAGGTTGCTAACCAAGAAGGGAATGATTCCCAACACCAAAAATATGAACATGATGAAGAAAGTGAGCAGTGCTCCATGCTTGATGAGAAAGTATATTTAGTTGTTCTCAATCAAAAAGAAGAAACTTTATCATAAATATTCGACCTAATCGTGAAGGAGGAAGGGACATTTAGCTTCAACAAGCATATTTTCAAGCCAACCGTAATAGTGATGATTTCCATGGAAACCATAATAATGAAGAACGGAAAGGAAACTGTGACAACAAAGAAGGATAATGCCCAAAATATGAATTTGGAGTTGAGTCACAAATTTCACAAACATTATAATATATTAGCTTGAAATTTGATGGTATCCCTTATAATAATGGTGATAGTGAGAAGAGAAGGGATGCTCTTACCGCCAACGTAAAACATAGATTTGACCTTCATCGACGAATTTGATTTGTCATCTGCACTTACTTTTGAGCCAAAATGCATTGAAGAAGTGATTCTTTGTGAAGACCCAATGTAGCATGGATGGAGGAGACTTTCCACAAAGCAAAGATAATATACGAGATGGGTAACACATTCATTGTTTTGATCTGTTTCCACTCATTTATATTATGCTTTCAAGTTTGACTAATGTTTCTTCAATCTTTCTTGTGCCTCAAGTAGTGTTCACCCCTCTTGGGCATAACTTATGGTCATTTCGGATGTTATTCCTTGTCTTTTACTTCCCAAACCCCAATGACATTTACCATCCTATCAACCCTATGTATGCACAAGTCTCATAGCCTTACCAAACTGTGCACGTCGTCCATTGGAAATACCATGTCACCTAGTGGGTGCACTTGTTATAAATGTTAGGTAGGTAGGTTTTTGTTTTTCTTCATCAATGCCCTATATTTTACTCTCATCCTCTTAGCATTTAGTTTTATTTTATAGAAGTATTTCTAGCACAATATTCCATTATCCAACATCAGAGTTTGAGAAGAAACAATGTTTTGAGTCCATAGCCTAATGGATTAAGGCATTGGTCAAATCACCTTAGAGTCTAGTTCTTGGAACCTCACAAGGACATTTCACAGAAGTAGTCAATGTTGTCACCTTGTTGAGCCCAAAGAACTTACTTGGACAATTACATTTGAACCAATTCTTTATTTCATAGTTGTCACATACTCAAGGGTTCCTTCACACTTAGCCAAATTTCCCTTAATTTTTCATACTTTGGAACCCTTCCTAAATATTTAAAACAGTTTTCCTTTCTTCCTTGTTTGAACTTTGCTTTCATCCCAAATTACAAATTGGGCCCTCCTGCACTTGTTCGATTTGTTGTCTTGGCCCAATTTCAAATTCCAACCTAATTCCTCAATTGGCCCCCCTTCTTACTATTTGAATCGCTTCCTTGGTTGATTTCAATATCATGCATGATTCCTCAATTAGGCCCCATTCTCACTATTCAAGTTGTTTCCTTGGTCCAATTCCTCGGTCAACCCCCCTTCTCACTGTTTGAACTACTTCCTTGAACAATTTTGAGATTAGGCTTGATTCCTCAATCATGCCCCCTTATCATTGTTTGAGTTGTTGTATTGGCTTGATTTCAATATCGAGAATGATTCGTTAATTGACCCCACTTCTCATTGATTCAAAGATAACCTTATCGAATTTCAAGATCAATCATGATTCCTCAATTGGGCTCCCTTCTCACTAGTCGATTTGTTGCATGGGATCAATTTCAAATTTTGAGCTTGAATCCTTAAATGATCCCCCAATCATTGAAGTATGGATGTGTTCAAATGAATCTAGATTCAAAGGAAAATGAAGGTCTATGTCACACACCCACAACGAGACATGGTAAAAATTTTGCTTTTTCCTCATGCAGCCCGCAAGCTTCCAACTCAGTGGGGCCTGTTGACCTCTCTGTCAATGGATCATCTCCTATTCCTGATCTGAAGCAACTCTTCAGGTCCTTATTGGAACCTCCACGAAACAAATATTCCTTTTAATCCCCTGGCGTCGGCTTTGAGACAACCTGCGCGTGCTTTTCCTTGAGGGGCATTTTCCCTTCCTGAGAAAACTACATAAAGGGTACTAATCTCCTGACTAAGCCCCTTCCTCCCATGTGACCATGTCCTGTGACCATATGCCTATCCAAAAGGCACTTCGGGATTTCGTGTATCGGGGAATTAGAAAGGAGTTCACCTTTGTTTTTTCGATCCCTAAACTCTTGGTGTCATATCGACGGCTCATAATTCTCCATGATCTAACGGCTCATATTAAATCGTGAGTGTAGACTTCACAAGTTCGAACAACTCTACCTTTGACTCTTTCCAATTGTGAGTCAGCAAAGTGTTGATCTCCCACCATGTGTCCTGGCGCGATGAACGGTTCACAATCTCCTCCCAGGATTCCATTGTTGCACCACACCTGGCAACACCATCGTTCGACACGTGCATCCCTATGTTCTCTTGACATGATACCCACATTTTCTCGATCGAACGGTCGAGAGGGGTCCCAAAGGGTCCTTATATCTAAGGTCCATGGTGCTTCACGACTTCGGGTTTCGGGGGTTTTGGTTGCACCAACCCTTAATCTTCCCAATGCACAAACTCCTGAACCAGTAGATCCAATGGTCAAGGTGGATCCCGATAGATCCTTAGATCAACGATCCACGTTATTTCGTGACTTCAAGTTTTGGGGGTTTTGGTTGCACCAACCCATAATATTCCTGATGTGCGAACTCCCGAACTAACAGATCCAACGATCAAGGTGGATTCTGATAGATTCTTGGATCTACAGTCCAGGTCACATCGTGACTTCGGGTTTTGGATTTCATAGGATCCATACCCTTCACAATGGATACCAACTTCCATCAAACTTGCGAAGACTGAAGGAGTCAAGGCGTTAACTCCTACTCTCCTTCTTCAAATCTAACGGTCGTGACAGACCTCAGATCCTCCTGAAAGGATCTCGTCTGTTCATCTTCCAAACGAAATAATATTCCCTTTTGATACTTAAATCTTGCTATCCTTCCTGAGATTCATTAGTTGTGAAGGACTTAAGATATTTGCACTCTTTCTCCTAGACTTGACTCTTAGAAGAGTCTTTCGCACACCCCTTGAGCTCATTCATCAAGTCTAGGACTTAAGTGGGTCTCAATCTCTGCTTTCCTCACAGGGAGCCTGTGCATATCTGCACTACCTCTCTTGAGCTTAACAAACTTCATCCTCCAAGGGACTCAAGATGATTAGGAAGGTTGACATGCGTACATGAAACTGTGTCCACGGTCGATGAACACACAGTTCATTACTCTGGCTTATGCCACCACGGGACACAATCATTTACGAGTATAAAACATGCCCTATCCATATGATTTCTTACTTGCCTATTTACACAATCAGGTAGATACAAAAGAAGGAATGTAGTATGAATCGTTAAGAAATCATAACCATCTCTAGGTCATTCATAGCATATCTAACTTTAACTCACAGTACTACTTAAACACACCAGATATGTGATTACTTATCTATTACAGGTTGTCGCAAACTAACTGATTGTGGGTGTTCGTCCTTCCACCCTACCATAGGCTCAGAGGAATTCATTCTTAGCACTATGGCCACCCCGTGCTAATCCATGATATCACCAAGGAACTCTCGCAGTTCTCAAGGATCCTTTCTCTATTCCAGCTTCTATTCAGGTTATGTTCTCTACGAAATTTCAAGGATTTCTCTCTCTCTGTTATGGCCTCGATGAGGTTTATCAGATGCTCACCCATCATCAAACTCCCAGCCTTCTATTTTTCCTCTCGTTGGAGAGCTCCACGCCACTCCCTTACAATATTTCTCTCTCCTCTCTCGTCCTCTCTGGTTGTCTGTGTGTATCTATCTTACCTTCCTTCTTTTGGAAGGTTCCTAACCCATCACATTTCTTCTGTTAGAAGGAAGCTTGGGTCTCCAGGTCTTTGTGGTACTTCGGGCTGACATTCTGTAGCTAGCCCATGCTCCCATTCATGGGGGTAGTTGATAATTCAACCACTGGTCTTTTCTTCCTTAATTGATTTCTCTCCTTGGGATCCGAAGGAGGTTTATCATCCTCATCAAGGGAAATTTGGGGTTATTTGATATAATGAACCCTCTCGTATAGTTTTCACATTCTTCCTCTAGTGATATCATGGCCAGTACTTTCAAGGCTTCACCCCCACAGTCAGTTATTGGCAACTCAAACAATAATACATTTACATTGTCCACATGCCTTAGCATGGTAATTTCTATTTTATGATTAATTACAAACTGGGGGAAATAGGGTGTTACAATTCCCTCCCCCTTAAAGGAACATCGTCCTCGATGTTCTTCCTCAAAAACACATGTCATGCCTTTCTCATTCAACTGTTTCAGAAATCTTGATCTTTCTCTCTCGGTCAGGTCCTTTTTCAGACCCTTAATATTTGTCACCTGCTTTCAATAATTCTTGGACAACCAAGCATGCTAATAATAGTCTTATGCGAAAACATTGCATAAAAATTTCTAGGAAAAATTTTCATAATCTTAGCACAATAATTATTTGCGCAGTTTGTGGATTTGTATCCACGTGGTTGTTTTGTTATCCAGGCTCATTGTTTTTCCTTGACATACCCATTGGGTGCATGATCCCAATCAATAGTTTACAATAACTATCAAGGTTTCATCTTCCTTTTGGTCACTCACCCTCCTGGCCCAGGCTCAGGCATCCCCTTCTCTGCTATACAGTCCCTCGGGTGATCCATCTTGCCTTGCCAAGGAATTCTTGCATAGGAAGAACTACCCACCGTGTGCATGATCCAAATAGTTTACAAGAAATATTAAGGTCTCCTCTTCCTTGCGGTCACTCAACCTCCCGGATCAGGCTCAGGCTCAGGCATCCCCTTCACTACTATACAGTCCCTCGAGTGATACATCTTTCTCTGCCAAGGTTTTCTTGCACAGAAAGAATTCCAGAGACTCTATCGAGTCCTACAGTCAAGACGTCCCTCAAACTTTCTCTGTCAAGGCATCCCTCCGGCTTGTGTTACTTCAACACAATATATTTCAGGTGATCATGGCTTATCACGGGGTTCTCATGGCTCAGTAGTATCCATTTTCATGTGTTTTCATCTTGATAGCCTTCCGGCCCAGCTAAAGTTAGGGATGAAGGTTACTCTCCTTTTCCCAACTCAATCATAGATACGGATGAAGGTTACTCTCCTTCTCCTGATTCAATTTCTATTTCATGTGATCAGTTTAAAATTTATACTCTTTCTCATCAGTATCACAGGCATATAAAAATTTAAGAGACATCATCATAAATTTTAAATTCAAAATTTTCTTGTAAATCTGTGATCCACAAATATCCAAATTCCAAATTTTGTTTCCATATTTGTTTCACATGGGAAACAGATTCATAATTATGGTACTTTCCTTCCCATAGTGGTTTGGCTCAGTAGGCAATTGGTCTTCCTTATGGCTTACAATGTTTCCATATTCAAGACTCCTTTGTTTCCTGCACTTTCAACTTCAATCATCCCAACAAATTGTTAATTTCCATGCACATACATTTTATTGCACCTTTATAACGTCATCACAAACCATTTCAGAATTGTGCATACTAACAATCAAATTCACTTTCTCAAAAAGGAAATACCATTCCTTGAAGTTTGGCTCAGTAGGCAATTGGTCTTCCTTATGGGCTTACAATAATGCCATATCCAAGACCCATTTTCTCCTGGAATTTCAACATTCCTCAGCCAAACAAATTATTAATTTTTATGCACATTACCCTTTCAAAATCAAGCATACTAACAATCCAAGTCATTTTCATCTATTCAAGGATACAAAGAAAAAGGATACATCATCCCTTACCTATGCATCATTTCAACCTACCAAATTTTCATAATGTAATTTAGATATCGACTGACTTTAGTGAATGTGCTAGTATTCACAACCACATTCATACCCAATACACTTCTTGCATTGATTTCAAGTTTGTCACATTTTATGACAGCTTCTTGGCCATGGTGTGTTGGAATTTAACCAACCTACTCACCACATGGCTTATTCATTTTCATTCACTCTTACAATAGGACCATGCTTCCTGCTATAGGTCAATCATGATCCCAAATCAGTACACATAAAACTCAAAATTTTCACATGAATGCCTTTAATCATTCTTCCTTCATTAATAACCAGGGTGCCAACACTTATGGCCACCCAATACATTTCCCTTCAACGCTTACATAATGTAAGTAAAACATTGGGAGGTCCTCCTTCCTTGCTGAAAATTCCATTGTCTGCCCTCTTATGCGAACATACATTCCCTCAAGGCATTCCATGCAACATGCTCACTATGAGCACCTTGATTCCCATAGAACCAGTCCCCGTGACCATAGTCTAACGTAGAGTGCTAAACTCTACCTTCATTGACTGGCCCGGAGGAACTCCGTTTTCTCTTCACACGATCGAGAGATGTGACCTTAGTTCTATTCTTTTCAGGTGTTACCCTTTCAGCTCCCATGTCTGGGTGTTATGATCCTAGCTAAACCTCTTGTCTGCAATTCGACGGTGATGATCCGTCTTCCCCTAGATCCAATAGCTGCAAGTGATTGCGGAACCTCAACTAGTTCACGGTTTAGTTCTCCTTCCAATCTCTGCAATAGATGCGGGTCGTTCGATCTACGATCGGACCCCAAACTCAAAACAAAATTGTATTGAGTTTAAATTACGGGCACAGACTCCGTTGTTTCCCTTCAATGATTAAATAATGTAAGTAAAACATTCTGAGGTCCTCCTTCCTTGCTAAAAATTCCATTTTCTTCCCTCTTATGCGAATGTACATTCCCTCAAGGAATTCCATGCAACGTGCTAACTATGAGCACCTTGATTCCCATAGAACTAGTCCCCGTGACCACAGTCTAACATAGAGTGCTAAACTCTACCTTCCTTGACTAGCCTGGAGGAACTTTGTTTTCTCCTCACACGATCGAGATTTGTGACCTTAAGTCTATTCTTTTCAGGTGTTACCCTTTCAGATCCTGTGTCCGGGTGCTATGATCCTGGCTAAACCTCTTGTCTGCAATTCGACGGTGATGATCCGTCTTCCCCCAAATCCAACGGCTGCAAGTGATTGCGGAACCTCAACTAGTTTGTGGTTTAGTTCTCCTTCTGATCTCCGCAATATATGTGGGTCATCCGATCTATGATTGGACCCCAAACTCAAAACAAAACTGTATTGATTTTAAATTACCGGCACAGACTCTGTCGTTAACATGTGTGCCTATTCAATCCTCGCAATGAATGTGGGTCGTCAATCTTATCAAACAACTGGCGTTTGATACGTTAACTCCAGTGGATCTTGAAATCGATCTGGCAACTGAGATTGGTTTCCTTACGATGAACGGATCACGTTCATCTCCTCTGTCAAGTTCTCGATTAACCAGATTTGATCAGGGTTTTCTTTCGTAATATTCATGATCTCGATCTGTAGTTGATCGAAGGGATTTCTACGATTTCTTAGTAAAAAATTTTGACCTTTTTAGTCAATAGCTATCATTTGGTTCAAATGTTATTGCATCATATAGTTAGTCTTCACTGCCAGAGGTTCACACCTCCATCACTCGGGTTCTCCTTTTCGAATCATACCCTACTTAGGTATCCATGGTATACAACTGCCCTTTTAAAATTCCGTGCATAACATTAGACAATAAAATATTTCATAAAGGATTCTTACCCAATCTTTTCATACATGTTCTTGGTTGTTAGTACCCTCTGTCTGATTTTTTTTTCTTTTTTTTTACCTCATCAGCAGTGCTTTTAGGGGGATTCTTACAGTCATGTCAACAATATTTTGATTGCAGACTTCCCATGGTCATCCTCTGCTTGAGGTTGCCCATCATTGGTAACCGTCTTCCTCAACAGTTCCAATTCCTTTTTATACACAACATGCATCATTAGTTGTAACATCAATTAAAATGCATGTATCATAACATCCAATTCATAACTTCTTCAAAATGTTCTAGTATATATTTATGCACTTCATCACATTATCTTCAAGGGTCTCCATGAATGCAATACAAACAGTTCTCAACTATTCCTGTAGTAATACAATCATCATCACTATGATGTCAAAACATTTACTTTCATTAGTAAATCAACTTTCTCATTTTAGAGGAAACATAATACACAGTAGGAAAAGAATTGAGGGCTCTCCCCTTCTTCAAATTCTTTCTACATCGCTCGGGACTTTTCATCCCAACTGAGTTATTTATATGGTCTCACTGTCTTTTCTATGCTTTTGCAACTTACTCCCTGTTGGGATCTTCCTGCTCTTTCCCTTGAGTATCCTTGGTTAGGCCTCACTCTAACCCTTTTGGATACAACAACATGCTTAGTAGCAATATTTTTGTTCATAGTGGGTCATGAACCTGTGCATCCTGCACATTATTATTCGGTTCTTAGAATGGTTAACATTCAGTTGTTAGTCTTCCACCTACACATTTTATTTTTTTAAGAGGGTAATCCAGGATTCCTATATAGGCAGTCTTTGCAGCCCATTGCCCAACCTTCAGTAGTCATTAGGGTGGTGACTCTGTTCTTTTGACAGAGTCCTTACACATTTTTTTCACAGGGAACTCCTTCAACATGCAACTTCCTTATTGCATGTCCATCACTATCTATGATGGACTCAGCCTTGAATTAGCTTTAGCCTTTTACCAAATATTCCTTAAGGAATATAAACATGCATCCTTGTCATGTACCCAATTATGTATTCATACATATTCTGGTTTTTGTTAACTTACATCCATGATGTACTTAATCATATTCATATTCCTAAGCCTGCATGTAGTTGTCATAGGTATACCTCATATCCCACATGCATCTTTACTTTTAAGATCAATCAACTCAGGATCATTCACAAACCTTCTCACGTGACTCTCAAAGGCATAATCACTTGCCTCTTATTATGACAACAAATCATCTTTGCTCATTTACCCTTCTATCTAATTATATTGGTATTCCCTGAGGAAAGGGGATACATTCCCCTCAAGCTATTACTTGGAACAAAACTTTCATGACTCTTTAAAATGGAGTCAGCCATGCATCCATAGTATTCGTTTAATCTGGATAAGAGATATTATTGCATTATATTTCACTCATCGGGGCAACCATATGGTGCCACTGCCTACAACTATACTCCTTCATCATACACGTGCATAACTTTCACATTTAATATCATTCATACCTAACTGGTATTAATATCAGGCTTCATATTAGGAATCTCCACAATGAATTAAACCCATGCACTGTTAAGAACCAAATATCAATATAGCATAGAAAAACCTCAGAAAAAGTACTCAACGCCTTGAAAAAGAGATAATTTCAGATAATAAGCCTCTTCGAGGGGGCAACCTCCT
>JZKD02S0418536.1:82844-94603 GCA_000966675.3 Picea glauca | reverse complement strand
CAATACAATTAAATCTTGATTATATATACAACATTTACAAAATACAAATTTTGATCGAAATTTGCAAAATCATTTGTGAATTGTCTTATGACAGCGAAGCTATTATTTTTTATTTTTATAATTTTTATGATAAATAAATAAAATGAAAGCTATCTAAGCTAAGCAATTAAAATAAGAATACTAACTGTAAATCTGAACTATAAAAATGAACAGTGAGACGTGTACAGATTACAAGAAATTTATATATTAACTAAACTAATTGAATAACACTAACAAACTGACTTGTAGTAGCGCTTCCTATTTGTCTTGTGCACAGTATTCGATTTAGTTGTTTGATGGGGGAAACTCGCACCAGATTTTCCAAAAGCTTCTTGTAAACAGGAAGCAGGGATGCTCTTGAATACGAATGACGGAACAAACAAGACATATAGCAACAACAATTTTATATTTTACAAATAATCACATCAAGATTTGTACATAACTGCTCATTCAACAAAGAAGGTTAACCTTTTGTTCATTGAATTAAAACAGGGTAATTGTTGTAAGTAAAATGAGATACATCAAATATGGACAATACTTTAAATCATATCGCATCAACCTGTAACAAATCTTGATATCTAAAGTAGTCAATAATTTGATTACAAATTAAAATGCACAAAACTTGAACAAAAGTAAGATAAATTGAAGCTAAAGCCGTACAAAAAATCAACTTTCATTCAATACTGTATAATCATCCGTCCATAGTCTTTGTTCTCCCAATAGTGATGATTTGTTTACAAAAAATAATAAGTATATAAAGGCCACAGGATGAAACATTCCTTGTGGAAATTATCGAAAACTGTTTGCAAAAAATATGGGAACAATCTCCCAGATTCCTATTTCTATCTAAGACTAACAACCTAATCCAAAACTGTGTAACAAAAAGCATGTTTTAAAATGCCATAATCGATCCAATTCCCATTGAAATTCATGTGTACCTGTAGATGCACAAAAATAAATGATTTTAGATTGTGTTTAATAGTAAAATCAACAGAAATTCAAATTTTATGACTAGCTACAGAATCTCACGATTCTGTAGCTAGTCATATTTACAAACAAAATCGTATTAAATTAATCCAATGGTAACAGAAATGTATGCGATCTATCAAAAAAATCCTTTATTATTAATTCAAAGCAAACAAAATCATTTATGCTAATTCAAAACAAACAGAATCGTTTATGCTAATTCAAAACAAACAGAATCGTTCTAAAATCATTGTTGAAATATCATACCTTGGCTTTAGGGATACGATTCGGTCCAGCTACTTTTGAATTAACAATGGCAGTGGCTGCCTCTACATTTTTGAACACAACAGAGCCTGTGGTCTTTTGCCTCTTATCGTTAGCTTGCAGTCTGTCATTTTCCTTGGTTAACACAGTCACCCAGTCCTCCAAGGACTTGATTCGGGATTGCAACAGAGGGACATATGTATAGTATCATTAGAGCCATGAGTTTTATTCATTGCACTGTGGTTGATTAGGTCGAGTCGTTACAGGTGAGGAATCTTTTAAATTACCAGGGGTTCCACTGTCAAACTTGATCCCAGGAAAGTTAGGGTCATCCTTAAGGCACGGCAGGAGGTTGGATACGTAGTCATAGGTCTTGACAGAACAAAGTTCGTGTGAGTATGGGTACTCCTCGGTCAGAAATCGCTCAATTTCAGAATCTGAATCTTCACTTAAAACAATTGGTTTCTGATCCGTGTTTTGTTTAGGCTTATTGCGAACACACCTTGATACCCAGTGTGCAGCCTTCTTACCCTTGCTATTTACATCAGTATTACCCTTGCCTTTTTTCCTCGTGGGCCTCTTAACAGGCTTAGCAGTGTCTTTTAAACATGAGTCAGGCAGGGTGTCGGGTAGGTTATCATTTGGGTAGGTCGAGGGTTCAACAGAGGATAAGAGTTTAGGAGGGGACACGACCAGTCCTACAAGGGTTTCGGTGACCATGGTTTTGTCCACTTGACCAACTTTAGGACTGGTAAAGCCATTCCTCAAAAAGAAAGCTTCCCAACAGTCACCGCTCAACCTCAAATGATGAACAATAACGATTTTAATCAAACAGTGGTGGAAGAGGCTGTTGTCGGCCTTCTCCCTCTTAAATCATTTATCCATTTTATACAAGCTGCGAAGGAGGAAATGTGGCATATTCAAAGGAAAATCTATGAAACTCACAAGTAGTCATAGGTGGTATAGGAACACTAAACCATATCTACCTTCGCATGTAACAAATTTCTTAATAATGGCCAACAAATCATGCCACCTAGACTTAAGGGTTGTAACCAGCATACCTTTGTCACAACTTATAATTTTCCTTGAGGTAAACAGGAGCGGCCATGGCACTTCATCCACCTTTGAATTCTTAAACCATTTATGCCCCTTAGCTGGAAAACCAGTGGCTGAGCTGAGGAATTTCTCATTCAATTCGAGTTGGATGTCCCCAACTTTGGCCCTGCATCCATCAAATGTGAGGGAAAATTGTTGAGCGACTGTGAGGTTGAAACCCTCGAATTTTTCAATGAAAATTAACCATCCGTTCCTCTCCAGGTCCTCTCGGGTGTTATCAAATAACAACAACATTTGTACGTCGTTGGGTTCTATGCGCACTATAGGAGCCATAATAGATAGCACACAATCAACAGGGTCAATAGTGAGGGGGTTTGATAGGGTAGACACCGGACTAATTCCCACAGTTTTCTCAAAACAAGCAGAGGTAGCCTGAGGTGCAAGGCAGACGTTAATGCTTATGCGTGCGAGGGTGGTGGAGTGAATTGAAACCATGCAAAACTATCATGTTGGCATGTACAATCGACGGTGCCTTGGTAATTCAAATCACTTTTGGTGTGTGTCAAAAACAATGTAAACAACATGTCAAATGAATAACCATTGAAAACCATGACAAGTCGATCTGAATGTTTGAACAAACAATAGCATTTGTATGATTTAAAACAAAACAACATGTCGAATATTGCACCAAAGATTTAATCATAAAATTAATGTGTTCTATGAAACCATTGCACCAAGGATTTAATCAAAGACACCAAAAATCATTGCATCACGAACTTATAAATTGAAACCATATTAATAAAAATGCAAAGTGAATAAAGGTTTGGTGTTTTGACAAATGTATGACCTTTAGTGAGATAGAGGTGAAAAATTTTATGACCACATGAACAAAAGGATTCATAACAATCCAAAGATGATTTTAATGCCATTGACATGACTTCCAACTCAAGGTTTTCACGCTTGCAGTCGTGAAAATGAAAACGAAAGGCTGGTGTGCGAAAGTGAAAGATAATAGTGTCATTTTGTTTAACGAATTGCGACGAGTATTAAGGGTTCAAAACTCTTGTGTAGGCAGCTTATAAGGAAAAAAATAAGAATTGCACGATGGCTGCAACAATGGCGACACATTGGTAGAATCTGTTATCTCTGCCAAAAGAACAAATCCAGATTAGGATAATTAGAATAATTCAAACTCAAAAATAACCAGAAAATTGTTTAAACATCGTCATCAATCATAAAAATTCAAGTTGTGCTTAAAAGATGAAAATTGATAACAGTCTTAATAAAAGCGAGTCATGATATTAAAGATATAATCTCCAATATTGTTGGTAGAGCCACTGCTACCAGCAGGCGTCCATAGCCTCGACAGGGTTGTCATTTAACCCACTATGATATCCGTATCCTGCCAAGAAGTTCCAGATCAGAATAAATGACATTTTAATGGTCAAGAAATTTCATATTTGCAAATTTTCATATACCCGACATTGCTTCGCTGCCAGCGGGCCTGTTCAGTACCCCGACGAAGTTGTCTTAGCGTCATGCATGTATTTACCCGCTGCCAGTAGACTTGTTCAGTATCCCGGCAATTTTACAAGCATTTCCCACGGATCTTTAATGATTTATTTGGTTTTTAAAGATATATAATTGAGCGGGGTGACGCTGAAAATTATGATATTTTAGACATATTTTTACAGACCTTGAAAGAATTTTTTAAACTGTCCTTCATTAATATTCAGAGATGGTTTGTTTACAAAACTGACTTTCGAAAGAAGGGAGACATCTTCTGAGTTATTCCCTTAAGGAACAGGGACAACGTAAGAAAAAAATGGATGATCGTGACAGGCTTCACTTACAGATTGAAATCAATAAACTTCTCTCAAACAACGGGCTTTCATCAACATGGTTGTAAATATCAGAAGCATATCACAATTGATGTTTACACAACTTTTCAGCAGTCATTTCAAAGAAAAAAAAATTATGTTTTCTTTGTTTGAACAGTTCATAATGCAGGTATGTGTATTTCCAAAAGCAAAAACTGATAAGTATAGGGAGAAATCAAAACCAAAATAACAAAAGAAAAGCAAACAAAAGAAAAATATTTACACAGTATACATAGGGTTGTCATCAAGCGAAATACCTTTTTAGAGCTTGGCCTTTCACCGGATAGGTGTCTGGCTATCCCTCTAGATTCTGTAATCGGAAAGAGCTGGGACCCAATTTCTTAGCAATTAAAAAAGGTCCTAGCCATAAGTTCTGAAACTTCATGTGTTCTCCCTTTCCCTCATGTGGTTTGTCCCATTTCAAGACAAAGTCACCTACTTCGAAGTTCCTGACAGAGGCATTGTTGGAATCAAACCATCTTTTGACCACTAGTTGATGTTGATCTAACTTACGTTTTGCTTGATCCCTTACCTCTTCTAGTTTTATTAAAGCGTTAATTCGATTCTCCAAAGGGGGGCAGTCTTCTTCTTGTATTTTCTGTGACAGTTGTAGTGAGGGAAGAAGAATATGTGGTGGCAAAATTGCTTCTTTGCCATAGACGAGAAAGAAGGGAGAGTTACCCACAACAGTTTTTGGTTTTACTCTATCAGCCCAGATTGCGTTTAACAGTGCATTATGCCAATTTTTGTTATTTTCAGATACCGTTCTCTTGATGATTTTAATCAAATTCTTATTAGTTGATTATGTCAATCCATTGCCCTGAGGGTAGTAGCTGGCAGAATATTTCAATTTAATTCATTTTTCTAGAACGAACTCACTCATCTCAAGAGACGAAAAATAAGAAGCATTATTGAATACTAAACAGTCAGGGATTACAAAACAAGTAATAATATTTGAATTTAAAAAGGCAATTACCTGACTGGTATTTACAGCTCTTAAGGGGGCAGCTTCAGACCACCTGGTGAAGTAATATGTGGCTGTTATGATAAACTTATGTTGCTATGAGGATGGCAGATTGATTGGACCTATAATATCAAGACCCCACTGCTGAAAAGGGGAGTCTACTGAAACAGGCTGCAAAGGAAAGGCTGGTTTTTGTATCTGCTCGGATGCTTTTTGACAAATAATACACTTGCGACACAAGGCATGAACATCTCTAAAAAGTGTAGGCAAGTAATAACCTACTCTTAAAACTTTATGGGCAGTGGTTTCCCCACCAAAATGCCCACCAGCTTCTCCTGCATGCAATTCTAGTAAGACCTTTTCTGCTTCATCTTTCTCAAGACAGCGCATTAGTACTCCATCAAAATTTTGACAGAACATAATACCATTAATCAACTAAAAGGAGGAAGATTTTAATCTTAACACTCTTCTTTTAGTGGGATCCAGGTGACGAGGGGCTGACCCATGTTCAAGACAGAATTTTATATCGTCATACCAGGGACTGACAGAGTTTTGTGCACAACAGATTCAATTTTGATTATGTTGTCCTAGGTTTGACATATCGTTTTCTTCTTGATGTCTTGTTGCTGAGTCAGCGACTAACTTGCATAACCCTTGGCCTCTCACTATTTGTGCTGGGGTGATTTCTATGTCTTACTCTTGTAATGAGGTAACCCAGTTCGCCCTCTTTTCGCCTAGTTCTTTCTGCACTAACAGATTTCTGACGACTGGGTAAAGGACAATAATTTTCGTCCTAGATTTCAAAAGATAAGATCAGAAATGCTTGACTGCTTTAAAAACAGCATAGGCTTGTTGATCTATCGCTGCGTAATTAAGTTTCACACCTTTGAAAGTAGATCTCATAAAGGCAATTGGGACTTCATTGTTTTCAGCGTTATTTTGAGTTAGGACAGCAGCGTAAGAGCAGTCAGAAGCAAATGTGTAGAGCATGAAGTCTTGCGAAAAGTCGAGGCTCGTGAGAGAAGGAGTGTCTATTATGGCCTTTTTTATTGAATTAAAAGCTTTGTTTTCTAAGGGTCCCCAATGATATTGTGCATCTTTCTTAATTAAATTCTGTAAAGGTCTCACCATTTCAGAAAAACTGGGGATGAATCTCCTGACAAAATTTATCTGGCCTAAGAAAGACTGTATAGAATTTTTGGATGAGGGAGGGGGAAGTTTCGAGATGACTTGAGTCCTTTCAGGGTTGATAATCATCCCTTTGGTTGACACAATAAATCCTAAGAGCTTACCTTGTTCTACTGCGAAGATAGATTTTTTAGGATTCAAGGAAATGCCATACTTACGACATCACTGTAGAACGGCTCTTAAATGAGCTAGATGATCAGTTTTGCTTTTGGAAAATACAGTAACATCATCTAAGTAAACTACGACATATTGATTGATTAAGCCTCGGAAAGCGATGTCCATCACTCTCTGGAAAGTGGCACCGGCATTAATGAGTCCAAAGGTCATTTTCCTATAAGCGTAGGTGCCCCATGGAGTGCGGAAGGTAGTTTTAAGTTGGTCTGGAGGAGACATCAGGACTTGGTTATATCTTGAAAAACCATCCAATAAGGATAGTCTTTCAGAACCAAATACCTGTTGAAGGATCTGTTCCATGGGTGGGACAAGGTAGTTGTCTTTATCAAATGCTCGATTAAGGTTTTGAAAATCGACGCATAGTCGGATTTCACCACTCTTCTTCCAGACAGGGACAAGGTTAGAAACCCATTGCATGTGCCTAACTGGGAAAATTATCTTAGCATTCAAGAGTTTATTTAATTCTTTTTTGACGGTCGATTCGATCTTAGGGTGCATTTTTCTTAACTTTTGTTGAAAGTGAGAGGTTTGGGGTTTCATAGGAATGACGTATTGTATGATGTTAGGGTCAAAGGTTTTTAGTTCGTCATACGTCCATGCAAAAACATTTTTGAATTCCTTAAACAATTTAGTAAATGCGGCTTTCTCTTGTTCAGAACATCCCACCCCTAAATTAATGCACTGTGGATTGTCATTAGTTCCCAAGTTTACTTTTTTATACGATAAAGAGAAATTATTTGTTTTACAGTTGACCGATTTTTTGAATTTGTCTTGAAGATCATAAAAAATTTCTAATCTAACTACAGATTTAGGGATAGAATTTACCATGTCTGATGAAGATTCAGGAGATCTCAGATCTGGTATTACCGTGAAATCGCGCAAATTGTCGTCACGAGTGCATTCGTCGATCACCGCGCCTTGGAAAGTTTCTTCCATATGCAGAAAACTAATAATTTGTTGATCATCGTCAAAGACTCTCCAATTCGTGATGTTGTCGGGAACGGATGGCCTGAACAACAGTTCGACAAAGAATTCATTCCGGGACAAGCCTTCTGCAGAAAAGAGTTTTGAAGCTACGTTAGCTAATAAATCGGCTTCTGAATTATTCAATCTAGGAATAGAATTTATATTGAAAGCAGAAAACTTATTCATCAAATTCCATACCTCAGATTGGTAGCTTTTGAGATTAGATATTATTTTCGGGATTAACTGCGTAGTGTAAGTCATTAATCTATGACCCATATCCATGAGTATTAGTCGCAACTGACCAATAATTCTCATGATTTGAATAGTCCACTTAGCATTCATTGCATCGAGTGATGCTCATAGGGGTGAAGAAATGGTATTGAAACCAACGAAATGAATCGCATAGCATCAATCATCTGCAGAAGCCCCTATATGCTTAAATAATAAGAGTGAAGGGAGCTCTAACTGGGTTGTTCATAAGGCACAATACTTGCTAAGGTTTTGCAAATGGGGTAGCAAGCTAAGTGGGCTTGATTGTGGGAAAAACTCCACAGTTAAGCGTGCTTGAGCCAAAGGCGTCTTGGGATGGGTGACCACCTGGGAAGTTCTGGTTACCGGGTGCAAGCCCCGGAAGTGATGATTGATGCTATGCGATTCATTTCGTTGGTTTCAATCCCATTTCTTCACCCCTGTGAGCATCAACCGATGCAATGAATGCTAAGTGGATTATTCAAATCATGAGAATTATTGGTCAGTTGTGACTAATACTCATGGATATGGGTCATAGATTAATGACTTACACTACGCAGTTAATCCCGAAAATAATATCTAATAGCTTGCACTGCGGAAGCCCCTATATGCTTAAATAATAAGAGTGAAGGGAGCTCTAACTGGGTAGTTCATAAGGCACAATACTTGCTAAGGTTTTGCAAATGGGGTAGCAAGCTAAGTGGGATTGATTGTGGGAAAAACTCCACAGTTAAGCGCGCTTGAGCCAGAGGCATCTTGGGATGGGTGACCACCTGGGAAGTTTTGGTTACCAGGTGAAAGCCCCAGAAGTGATGATTGATGCTATGCGATTCATTTCGTTGGTTTCAATCCCATTTCTTCACCCCTGTGAGCATCACCCAATGCAATGAATGCTAAGTGGACTATTCAAATCATGAGAATTATTGGTTAGTTGTGACTAATATTCATGGATATGGGTCATAGATTAATGACTTACACTATGCAGTTAATTTCGAAAATAATATCTAATATCTTGCACTGCGGAAGCCCCTATATGCTTAAAGCTTTTGAGATGTGGAGATAAATAGTGGATATAATCTCTCACCTGTCTAACCACGATTTCCGAGTTGCCAAAGACAGTCAAATTTTGAATGTCCATATCTAATGATTTTCTGAGGCCTTGCAATAACGCCTCATATTTTGTTGTGTTGTTAGTACATTCAAATTCTAACCTGCATGCAATCAGGGTTTTGTTACCTGCTGGATCAATAATAATGCAGCCCACACCAGCTCCTTCCTTGGACTTTGACCCGTCAAAGTAGAGAGACCATATTTGATTTTTATCGGGTGCATGAGACCATTGTGTAGAAACTACTTGCTGCATATATGCTACAACCTCGGACTATTGTTCCAGATTAATGATAGTAGAAGTCTCGGCCATGAAATTGTCGAAAAAGGTATCCATCCCTTGTATTTCGGGTGAATCGGTAGAAGGTGTAAATGGTTCATTGGGATCATTTAAATCTATGACTGTGAGCTTTAGGTAGCATTCACGATTTACCTTGATTTTGTTGGGCTTGTCGTTCTCAGGCAGCCACAGGTGAGACCAATCTGTCGCGAAATAGTCGTGTAGCTGCTTTAACCAGTCTCTGCTTAAAAACAAACCATAAACTTTTGGAATATCCACAACAATAATATCAATCACTTGATGAACTTTGGGGTTAGACGATAATCTTATAATCACATTCCTTAATTCGCCTACAACTTTAACACTAGTTCTATCAAGTTAGATGATCTTTAAGGTGGATGGTTCAACTTCAACATTAATCTTCTGACACACAGACCATGGAATTACATTGGATGACGTTCCTAAATCTACCATACAATTGTGCACGTTCCTATTAAAGATTTCGAAAGTTAACAAAAATGGAGGTACATTTCTACGAGTACTAATGGTGGAAGCTTGTGGCTTTTTACTTGCAGCTTCTAAAGCTAGTTTATCTACATTTGTTACATTATTTACAGGAAGGCTTCCCTTCTTGTGAGGATCAGAATTGTTCTTAGCGGAAGCCTTCTGAGGAACTTTTGGATTGTTCTGAACAACTTTGTTACTGCTTGGATTACTGTTTTTTCTATTCTTTGCGATATTCTGTAACATTTTTTGTAGCAGAAACGGAAATTTTAATACTTCATAAACAGAAATGTTTGCCCTTAACTTTTTTAGATCTTCAACTAAATCATAATCTAAGTTTGGGTTTACATGACTCTGTTTAGTCTTAGCTGGTTTAGACTGTTTTGAGGGCAAAGTCGTAGTGTTTTCAGAAGAAGGTTTGTTTGTTGTCTTACTCCTAGTATTGTAGGAATGTACTGTCTCGAAATTAGCTTGAAAAATGCTATCCGAGAAGTGTCCAAAGATGTTCAGAGAAGATTATTCTTCTTCAATTGTCTCTTGTTCAACTACTTCCTCAGGGATCTCAGGGGGCATCAAGTTATCCTGGGCTTCTAAAATTGTTTGAATGGAGAATTACAGGCTTTCTAGATTTAGGCCCTCTGTATTTGAATTAGGTCGGTTGGTGGGAAAAGGCTTCTTAAACGGGGGTTTGTAAGGCCCTTTGCTCGAAGAAGCTTCTTCAGCCGTCCTTTTCAAATCTATAACTTGATTTGACAGTTTTTGAACGACTTTTATTAGGTTTTCTAAATCTGATCTTTCAGGTTGTGTTTTATTTTGAGCAGGTCTAGGGAGGATTTTGATTTTCTTTTTGGAAGATGAACTAGTCTTTGTTTCATTGCTAGTAGTGTCCTTTAAACTAAGGATGTCTTTCTCAATCTGACTGGCCTCTTCGAAGTCCTATAACAACGTGGCTTTCTTAGATCGCTTTACCCAAATGGTTATACTTTGTTGTAAGGCTTTAGTATAGTATGCTATGATAAGATTCTCAGCAGGCCTCGAGTCCGTAGGGATTTGGTTTTTTAGTGTTAATAGTCTTTGGTTAAAGTCTTTGATTTTCTCTTTGGGGTTCATTCTTAAACTAGAAAGCTCCATGACTAGAACCTCTGGGGACTTATCGTCTCCAAAATTCTCAAGAAAGCAGGATTCAAACTTTTCCCACGACAGGATGGTATGGGGTTGCTGGGAAAAGTACCAGGTAGAGGCATTGCCCTCGAAAGTATAGGGGAACAACCTACAGACTACGTCTTCGTGCTCGACATTACGGAGTCTAATGGATAACATAAAAATTTTAATGTGATCTTCGGCGATCTGTTTAGAGTCAGGGTCAAACTTGGGGAGCCACTTCTCTGGGTGTTTGGGCAAGGGATGTTGATTATCCGACAATTAACCTTGAAACTACTCACCACAGAAATCTGAAAACAATACTACATCTTGGTCGAGCCAGGGTCTGGCAGGATTGTTCTGGTTGGCCATTGGTGTGGGCGGTGTGGAAGGCTGGGATGAGGAACTGCCTTCGTCAGAAGAGTATTCTCTAGAAGAAGAAGGGGATGATGGACGTGGTGAGGGTGGTATTCCAGATCCTCCTGCAGCAGGAGTGAGGGTTGGATCTGTAGGGTTTAAATTGAGGTTAGTGCCTCCAATTTGTTCTCTGATATCAGATAAATCTAATGGTTGGTCCAAAGGTCGATTTGGTTGTCTTAAACGGGCGAAGGCACTATGGGTTTTTATGAGATATTGGCGGACAATCTCTTGTACGTCACCACCTATAGGATTTGGGGTTACTGGTTCAACTGTGATCTGTAGATCGTCGTTTGATGTGGTTGTTGTTTGAGGGATGATGTTGTCATTTGAATGACTTATTGTCATTATAGGTGAGCGGTTGGGTGGTGGAGGAGCCTTTCGACCGCCTCGTGCCATTAATAATTTTCAGGCCCTCCTTCTAGCGTCATTTGTTGACGGGTGAAATTGACCACTCGTCAACTGGAGGGGTGGATCCGGTCTGGAGTTGTCTAAATAACCCAATCCGTTTGGATTAATACACTCTGATGGGTTTAGCGGCTCCGTTGGCCGATCTAGGTCCTAG
>JZKD02S0418536.1:69298-82794 GCA_000966675.3 Picea glauca | reverse complement strand
TTACAAAATACAAATTTTGATCGAAATTTGCAAAATCATTTGTGAATTGTCTTATGACAGCGAAGCTATTATTTTTTATTTTTATAATTTTTATGAGAAAGAAATAAAATGAAAGTTATTTAAGCTAAGCAATTAAAACAACAATACTAACTGTAAATCTGAACTATAAAAATGAACAGTGAGACGTGTACAGATTACAAGAAATTTATATATTAACTAAACTAATTGAATAACACTAACAGACTGACATGTAGTAGCGCTTCCTATTTGTCCTGTGCACGATATTCGATTTAATTGTTTGATGGGGGAAACCCGCACCAGATTTTCCAAAATCTTCTCATAAAAAGGAAGCGGCGACGCTCTTGAATACGAATGATGGAGCAATCAAGACATATAGCAACAACAATTTTATATTTTACAAATAATCACATCAAGATAAATCCTTCTACAAAGATTTGTACATAACTGCTCATTCAACAAAGAAGGTTAACCTTCTGTTCATTAAATTAAAACAGGGTAATTTCTGTAAGTAAAATGAGATACATCAAATATGGACAATACTTTAAATCATATCGCATCAACCTGTAACAAATCTTGATATCTAAAGTAGTCAATAATTTGATTACAAATTAAAATGCACAAAACTTGAACAAAAGTAAGATAAATTGAAGCTAAAGTCGTACAAAAAATCCACTTTCATTTGAGTCTGTATAATCATCGGCCCATAGTCTCTGTTCTCCCAATAGTGATGATTTGTTTACAAAAAATAATAAGTATATAAAGGCCACAGGATGAAACATTCCTTGTGAAAATTATCAAAAACTGTTTGCAAAAAATATGGGAACAATCTCCCAGATTCCTATTTCTATCTAAGACTAACAACCTAATCCAAAACTATTTAACAAAAAACATGTTTTAAAATGCCATAATCGATCCAATTCCCATTGAAATTCATGTGTACTTGTAGATGCACAAAAATAAATGATTTTAGATTGTGTTTAATAGTAAAATCAACAGAAATTCAAATTTTATGACTAGCTACAGAATCTCACGATTTTGTAGCTGGTCATATTTACAAACAAAATCATATTAAATTAATCCAGCGGTAACAGAAATGTATGTGATCTATCAAACAAATCCTTTATTACTAATTCAAAGCAAACAAAATCGTTTATGCTAATTCAAAACAAACCGAATCGTTTATGATAATTCAAAACAAACAGAATCGTTCTAAAATCATTGTTGAAATATCATACCTTGGATTTAGGGATACGATTCGGTCAGGATACTTTTGAATTAACAATGGCAGTGGCTGCCTCTACATTTTTGAACACGACAGAGCCTATGGTCTTTTTCCTCTTATCATTAGCTTGCAGTCTGTCATTTTCCTTGGTTAACCAGTCACCCAGTCCTCCAAGGACTTGATTCGAGATTGCAGCAGAGGGACGTCTATATAGTATCGTTCAAGCCATGAGTTGCATTCATTACACTGTGGTTGATCAGGCCGAGTCGTTACAGGTGAGGAATCTTTTAAATTACCAGGGGTTCCACTGTCAAACTTGATCCCATGGAAGTTGGGGTCATCCTTAAGGCACGGCGGGAGATTGGATACGTAGTCATAGGGCTTGACAGAACAAAGGTCATGTGAGTATGGGTACTCCTCGGTCAGAAATCGCTCGATTTTAGAATCTGAATCTTCACTTAAAATAATTGGTTTCTGATCCGTGTTTTGTTTAGGCTTATTGTGTATACACCTTGATACCCAGTGTGCAGCCTTCTTACTCTTGCTATTTACATCGGTATTACCCTTGCCTTTTTTCCTCATGGGCCTCTTAACAGGCTTAGCAGTGTATTTTAAACATGAGTTAGGCGGGGTGTCAGGTAGGTTATCATTTGGGTAGGTTGAGGGTTCAACAGAGGGTAAGAGTTTAGGAGGGGACACGACCGGCCTGACAAGGGTTTTGGTGACCACGGTTTTGTCCACTTGACCAACTTCAGGACTAGAAAAGTCATTCCTCAACAAGAAAGCTTCCCAACAGTCACCGTTCAACCTCAAATGATGAACAATAACGATTTTAATCAAACAGTGGTGGAAGAGGATGGAGTCGACCTTCTCCCTCTTAAATCGTTTATCCATTTTATACAAGCTACGAAGGAGGAAATGTGGTATATTCAAAGGAAAATCTATGAAAATCATAAGCAGTCGTAGGTGGTATAGGAACATTAAACCATATCTACCTTCACATGTAATAAATTGTTTAATAATGGCCAACAAATCATGCCACCTAGACTTAAGGGTTGTAACCGGCATACCTTTGTCACAACTGATAATTTTCCTTGAGGTAAACAGGAGCGACCATGGCACTTCATCCACCTTCAAATTCTTAAGCCATATCTGCCCCTTAGCTGGCAAACCAGTGTTTGATCTGAGGAGTTCCTTGTTCAATTCGAGTTGGATGTCCCCAACTTTGGCCCTGCATCCATCAAATGTGAGGGCAAATTTTTGAGTGACTGTGAGGTTGAAACCCTCGAATTTTTCAAGGAAAACTAATCATTTGTTCCTCTCCAGGTCCTCTTAGGTGTTATCAAATAACAGCAACGTTTGGACGCCGTTGGGTTCTATGCGCACTACAGGAGCCATAGAAGATAGCACACAGTCAACAGGGTAAACGATGAGGGGGTTTGATAGGGTAGACACCAGACTAATTCCCACAGTTTTCTCAAAACAAGCAGAGGTAGCCCGAGGTGCAAGGCAGACGTTAATGCTTATGTGTGCGAGGGTGGTGGAGTGAATTGAAACCATGCAAAACTATCATGTTGGCATGTACAATCGACGACGCCTTGGTAATTCAAATCACTTTTGGTGTGTGTCAAAAAAAATGTAAACAACATGTCAAATGAATAACCATTGAAAACCATGACAAGTCGATCCAAATGTTTGAACAAACAATAGCATTTGTATGATTTAAAACAAAACAACATGTCGAATATTGAACCAAAGATTTAATCATAAAATTAATGCGTTCTATGAAACCATTGCACCAAGGATTTAATAAAAGACACCAAAAATTATTGCATCACGAACTTATAAATTGAAACCATATTAACAAAAATGCAAAGTGAATAAAGGTTTGGTGTTTTGACAAATGTATGACCTTTAGTGAGATAGAGGTGAAAAAATTTATGACCACATGAACAAAAGGATTCATAACAATCCAAAGATGATTCTAATGCCATCAACATGACTTCCAACTCAAGGTTTTCACGCTTGCAGTCGTGAAAATGAAAATGAAAGGCAGGTGTACGAAAGCGAAAGATAATAGTGTCATTTTGTTTAAAGAATTGCGACGAGTATTAAGGGTTCAAAACACTTGTGTAGGCATCTTATAAGGAAAAAAATAAGAATTGCAAGATGGTTGCCAACAATGGTGACACACTGGTAGAAGCAGTTATCTCTTCCAAAAGAACAATTCCAGATTAGGATAATTAGAATAATTCAAACTCAAAAATAACCAGAAAATTGTTTAAACATTGTCATCAATCATAAAAATTCCAACTGTGCTTAAAAGATGAAAACTAATAACAGTGTTAATAAAAGCGAGTCATGATATTAAAGATAAAATCTCCAATACTGTTGACAGAGCCACTACTGCTAGCAGGCGTCCATAGCCTCGACATGGTTGTCATTTAATCCACTATGATATTTGTATCCTGCCAAGAAGTTCCAGATCAGAATAAAGGACATTTTAATGGTCAAGAAATTTCATATTTGCAAATTTTCATATACCCAACATTGCTTCGTTGCCAATGGGCCTGTTCAGTACCCCGACGAAGTTGTTTTGGCGTCATGCATGTATTTACTCGCTGCCAGTAGACCTGTTCAGTATCTTGGCGAGTTTACAAGCACTTCCCATAGCTCTTTAATGATTTATTTGGTTTTTAAAGATATATAATTGAGCGGGGTGACGCTGAAAATTATGATATTTTAGACATATTTTTACAGACCTTGAAAGAATTTTTTAAACTGTCCTTCATTAAGATTCAGAGATGGTTTGTTTACAAAACCGACCTTCAAAAGCAGGGAGACATATTCTGAGTTATTCCCTTAAGGAACAAGGATATCGTAAGAATAAAATGGATGATCGCGACAGGCTTCACTTACAGATTGAAATCAATAAACTTCTTTCAAACAACGGGCTTTCCTCAACATGACTATAAATATCAGAAGCATATGACAATTGATGTTTAGACAACATTTTAGCAGTCATTTTAGAGAAAAAAAAATTATGTTTTCTTTGTATGAACAGTTCATAATGCAGGTATGTGTATTTCCAAAAGCAAAAACTGATAAGTATAGGGAGAAATCAAAACCAAAACAGCAAAAGAAAAGCAAACAAAAGAAAAATATTTACACAGTATACACAGGGTTGTCATCAATCGAAATACCTTTTTAGAGCTTGGCCATTCACCGGATAGGTGTCTGGATGTCCCTCTAGACTCTGTAATTGGAAAGAGCTGGGACCCAATTTCTCAGCAATTAAAAACGGTCCTAGCCATAAGTTCTGAAACTTCGTGTGTTCTCCCTTTCCCTCATGTGGTTTGTCCCATTTCAAGACAAGGTCACCTACTTCAAAGTTCTTGTCAGAGGTAGAGTTGGAATCAAACCAGCTTTTGACCACTAGTTGATGTTGATCTAACTTACGTTTTGCTTGAGCCCTTACCTCTTCTAGTTTTATTAAAGCATTAATTCGATTCTCCGAAGGGGGGCAGTCTTCTTCTTGTATTTTCTGTGACAGCTGTAGTGAGGGAAGAAGAATATGTGGTGGAAGAATTGCTTCTCTACCATAGATGAGAAAGAAGGGAGAGTTACCCACATCAGTTTTTGGTGTTACTCTATCATCCCAGATTGCGTTTAACAGTTCATTATGCCAATTTTTGTGATTTTCATATACCGTTCTCTTGATGATTTTAATCAAATTCTTATTAGTTGATTCTGCCAATCCATTGTCCTAAGGGTCGTAGCTGGCAGAATATTTCAATTTAATTCATTTTTCTAGAATGAACTCACTCATCTCAAGAGACAAACAATAAGAAGCATTATCGAATAATAAACAGTCAGGGATTACAAAACGAGTAATAATATTTGAATTTAAAAAGGCAATTACATGACTGGTATTTACATCTCTTAAGGGGGCAGCTTCAGACCACCTGGTGAAGTAATCTGTGGCTGTTATGATAAACTTATGCTGTTGTGAGGATGGCGGATTGATTGGACCTATAATATCAAGACCCAACTGCTGAAAATGGGAGTCTATTGAAACAGGCTGCAAAGGAAAGGTTGGTTTTTGTATCCGCCTGGATGCTTTTTGACAAATAATACACTTGCAACACAAGGCATGAGCATCTCTAAAAAGTGTAGGCCAATAATAACCTGCTCTTAAAACTTTATGGGCAGTGATGTCCCCACCAAAATGTCCACCAGCTTCTCCTGCGTGCAATTCTAGTAAGACCTTTTCTGCTTCATCTTTCTCAAGACAGCGCATTAGTACTCCATCAAAATTTTGATGGAACAGAATACCATTAATCAACTAAAAGGAGATAGATTTTAATCTTAATGCTCTTATTTTAGTGGGATCCAGGTGACGGGGGGCTGACCCATGTTCAAGGCAGAATTTTATATCGTCATATCAAGGACTGGCAGAGTTTTGTGCACAACAGATTGAATTTTTATTGTGTTGTCCTGGGTTTGACATATCGTTTTCTTCTTGATGTTCTATTGTTGAGTCAGCGACTAACTTGCATAACCCTTGGCCTCTCACTATTTGTGCTGGGGCAATTTCTATGTCATACTCTTGTAAGGAGGTAACCCAGTTCGCCCTCTTTTCGCCTAGTTCTTTCTGCACTAACAGATTTCTGACGGCTGGGTAAGGGACAATAATTTTCGTCCTAGATTTCAAAAGATAAGATCGGAAGTGCTTGACTACTTTAAAAACAGCATAGGCTTGTTGATCTACCGCTAGGTAATTAAGTTCCGCGCCTTTGAAAGTAGAGCTCATAAAGGCAATTGGGACTTCATTGTTTTCAGCGTTCTTTTAAGTTAGAACAGCAGCGTAGGAGCGGTCAGAAGCAAATGTGTAGAGTGTGAAGTCTTGCGAAAATTTGGGGCTCGTGAGAGAAGGAGCGTCTATTATGGCTTTTTTTATTGAATTAAAAGCTTGGTTTTATAAGGGTCCCCAATGATATTGTGCATCTTTCTTAATTAAATTCTGTAAAGGTCTCACCATTTCAGAAAAACTGGGGACGAATCTCCTAACAAAATTTATCTGGCCTAAGAAAGATTGCATAGACTTTTTGGATGAGGGAGGGGGAAGTTTCGAGATGACTTGATTCCTTTCAGGGTCGATAATCATCCCTTTGCTTGACACAATAAATCCTAAGAGCTTACCTTGTTCCACTGCTAAGATAGATTTTTTAGGATTCAAGGAAATGTCATACTTACGACATCGTTGTAGAACGACTCTTAAATGAGCTAGATGATCAGTTTTATTTTTGGAAAATATAGTAACATCATCTAGGTAAACTACGACAGATTGATTGATTAAGCCTCGAAAAGCGATGTCCATCGCTCTCTGGAAAGTGGAACCGATATTAATGAGTCCAAAGGGCATTTTCCTATAAGCATAGGTGCCCCATGGAGTGTGGAAGGTAGTTTTAAGTTGGTCTGGAGGAGACATCAGGACTTGGTTATACCTTGAAAAACCATCCAATAAGGATAGTCTTTCAGAGCCAGATACCTGTTGAAGGATCGGTTCCATGGGTGGGACAAGGTAGTTGTCTTTATCAAACGCTCGATTAAGGTTTCGAAAATTGACGCATAGTCGGATTTCACCACTCTTCTTCAAGACAGGGACAAGGTTAGAAACCCATTGTGTGTGCCTAATTGGGAAAATTATCTTAGCATTCAGGAGTTTATTTAATTCTTTTTTGACGGTCGGTTCGAGCTTAGGGTGCATTTTTCTTAACTTTTGTTGAAAGGGAGAGGTTTGGGGTTTCATAGGAATGACGTGTTGTATGATGTTAGGGTCAAAGGTTTTTAGGTCGTCATACGTCCATGCAAAAACATTTTTGAATTCCTTAAACAATTTAGTAAACGCGGCTTTCTCTTGTTCAGAACATCCCACCCCTAAATTAATGCACTGTGGATTGTCATTAGTTCCCAAGTTTACTTTTTCATACACTAAAGAGAAACTATTTGTTTTACAGTTGATCGATTTTTTGAATTTGTCTTGAAGATCATAAATTTTTTCTAATCTAACTACAGATTTAGGGATAGAATTTACCATGTCTGATGAAGATTCAGGAGATCTCGAATCTGGTATTACCGTGAAATCACGCAGATTGTCGTCATGAGTGAATTCGTCGATCACCGCGCCTTGGAAAGTTTCTTCCATATGCAGGAAACTAATAATTTGTTGATCGTCGTCGAAGACTCTCCAATTCGTGATGTTGTCGGGAATGGATGGCCTGAACAACAGTTCGACGGAGAATGCACTCGGGGACAAGCCTTCTGCAGGAAAGAGTTTCGAAGCTACGTTAGCTAATAAATCGGCTTCTGAATTATTCAATCTAGGAATGGAATTTATATTGAAACAGAAAAATTATTCATCAAATTCCATACCTCAAATTGGTATCTTTTGAGATGTGGAGATAAACAATGGATAGAATCTCTCACCTATCTAACCACGATTTTCGAGTCGCCAAAAACAGTCAAATTTTGAATGTCCATATCTAATGCTTTTCTGAGGCCTTGCAATAAAGCCTCATATTTTGTTGTGTTGTTAGTACATTCAAATTCTAACCTGCATGCAATCAGGGTTTTGTTACCTTCTGGATCAATAATAACGCAGCCCGCACCAGCTCCTTCCTTGGACTTTGACCTGTCAAAGTAAAGAGACCATATTTGATTTTTATCGGGTGCATGAGACCATTGTGTAGAAACTGTTGGCTGCATATATGCTACAACCTCGGATTGTTGTTCCAGATTAATGATAGCAAAAGTCTCGACCATGAAATTGCCAAAAAAGGTATCCATCCCTTGTATTTCGGGTGAATCGACAAAAGGTGTAAATGGTTCATTGGGATCATTTAAATCTATGACTATGAGCTTTAGGTAGCGTTCACGATTTACCTTAATTTTGTTGGGCGTGTCGTTCTCGGGCAGCCACAGGTGAGACCAATCTGTCACGAAATAGCCATGTAGCTGCTTTGACCAGTCTCTGCTTAAAAACAAACCATAAACTTCTGGAATATCCACAACAATAATATCAAGCACTTGATGAACTTTGGGGTTACACGATAATCTTATAAGCACATTCTTTAATTCACCTACAACTTTAACACTAGTTCTATCAAGTTGGATGATCTTTAAGGTAGATGGTTCAACTTCAACATTAATCTTCTGACACACAGACCATGGCATTACATTGGATGATGCTCCTGAATCTACCATAAAATTGTGCACGCTCCTATTAAAGATTTTGAAAGTTAACAAAAATGGAGGTACATTTCTGCGAGTACTAATGGTGGAAGCTTGTGGCTTTTTACTCGCAGCTTCTAAAGCTAATTTATCTACATTTGTTACATTATTTACAGGAAGGCTTCCCTTCTCGTGAGGATCAGAATTGTTCTTAGCGGAATCCTTCTGAGGAACTTTTGGATTGTTTTGAACAACTTTGTTACTGCTTGGATTACAGTTTTTGCTATTCTCTGTGATATTCTGTAACATTTTTTTGTAGCAGAAACGAAAATTTTAATAATTCATAAACAGAAATGCCAGCCCTTTACTTTTTTAGATCTTCAACTAAATCATAATCTAAGTTTGGGTTTACGTGACTCTGTTTAGTCTTAGCTGGTTTAGACTATTTTGGGGGCAAAGTCGTAGTGTTTTCAGAAGAAGGTTTGTTTGTTGTCTTACTCCTAGTATTGTAGGGATGTACTGTCTCGAAATTATCTTGAAAAATGATATCCGAGAAGTGTCCAAAGATGTTCGGAGAAGATTCTTCTTCTTCAACTGTCTCTTGTTCAACTACTTCCTTAGGGATCTCAGGGGGCATCAAGTTATCCTGGGCTTCTAGAATTGTTTGATTGGTGAATTGCAGGCTTTCTAGATTTAGGCCCTCGGTATTTGAATTAGGTCGGTTGGTGGGAAAAGGCTTCCTAAACGGGGGTTTGTAAGGCCCTTTGCTCGAAGAAGCTTCTTCGGCCGTCCTTTTCAAATCTATAACTTGATTTGACATTTTTTTAATGCCTTTTGTTAGGTTTTCTAAATCTGAGCTTTCAGGTTGTGTTTTATTTTGAGCAGGTCTAGGGAGGATTTCGATTTTCTTTTTGGAAGATGAACTAGTCTATGTTTCGTTGCTAGTAGTGTCCTTTAAACTAAGGATGTCTTTCTCAATCTGATTGGCCTCTTCGAAGGCCTCTAACAACATGGCTTTCTTAGATCGCTTTACCCAAATGGCTATACTTTGATGTAAGGCTTTAGTATAGTATGCTATGATAAGATTCTCAGCAGGCCTCGAGTCCGTAGGGATTTGGTTTTTTAGTGTTAAGAATCTTTGGTTAAAGTCTTTGATTTTTTCTTTGGGGTTCATTCTTAAACTAGAAATCTCCATGACTAGAACTTCTGGGGACTTATCGTCTCCAAACTTCTCAAGAAAGCAAGATTCGAACTTCTCCCATGACACGATGGTATGGGGTTGCTGGGAAAAGTACCAGGTAGAGGCATTGCCCTCGAAAGTATAGGGGAACAACCTACAGACTACGTCTTCGTGCTTGACATTACAGAGTCTAATGGCTAACATAAACATTTTAATGTGATCTTCGGCGATTTGTTTAGAGTCAAGGTCAAACTTGGGGAGCCACTTCTCTGGGTGTTTGGGCAAGGGATGTTGAGGTCCGGGTACGGTTACTGCATCTTGGTCGAGCCAGGGTCTGGCAGGATTTTTCTGGTTGTCCATTGGTGTGGGTGGTGTGGAAGGCTGGGATGAGGAACTGCCTTCGTCAGAAGAGTCTTCTCCAGAAGAAGGGGATGATGGAGGTGGTGAGGGTGGGATTCCAGATCCTCCTGCAGTAGGAGTGAGGGTTGGATCTGTAGGGTTTAAAGTGAGGTTAGTGCCTCCAAGTTGTTCTCTGATATCAGAGAAATCTAATGGTTGGTCCAAAGGTCGATTTGGTTGTCTTAAACGGGCGAAGGCACTATGGGTTCTTATGATAGATTGGCGGACAATCTCTTCTACGTCACCACCTATAGGATTTGGGGTTATTGGTTCAACTATGATCCATAGATCGTCGTTTGATGTGGTTGTTGTTTGAGGGATGATGTTGTCGTTTGAATGACTTATTTTCACTATAGGTGAGTGGTTGGGTGGTGGAGAAGTCTTACGACTGCCTCGTGCCATTAAAAATTTTCAGGCCCTCCTTCTAGCGCCATTTGTTGACGGGCGAAATTGACCGCTCGTCAACTGGAGGGGTGGATCCGATCCGGGGTTGTGTAAAGAACCAAAGCTGTTTAAAATAATCCACTCCGACGGGTGTAGTGGATCCGTTGGCCGATCTAAAACCTAGGAAAGTGAAAGAAAAACTAAACTAAAGAAACTGATCTAAGAAAAAAAAAAAACAACTTCTGCAAACTATAAACAAATCTAATATATATATATATATATACAGTTTACTAACTAATATTATAAAACAATAATTCTACTTATTAAATGTTCATTTATCAATACAATTAAATCTTGATTATATATACAACATTTACAAAATACAAATTTTGATCGAAATTTGCAAAATCATTTGTGAATTGTCTTATGACACGAAGCTATTATTTTTTATTTTTATAATTTTTATGAGAAAGAAATAAAATCAAAGCTATATAAGCTAAGAAATTAAAAGAACAATCCTAACTGTAAATCTGAACTATAAAAATGAACAATGAGACGTGTACAGATTACAAGAAATTTATATATTAACTAAACTAATTGAATAACACTAACAGACTGACATGTAGTAGCGCTTCCTATTTGTCCTGTGCACAGTATTCGATTTCGTTGTTTGATGGGGGAAACCGGCACCAGATTTTCCAAAAGCTTCTCGTAAATAGGAAGCAGTGACGCTCTTGAATACGAATGACGGAACAAACAAGACATATAGCAACAACAATTTTATATTTTACAAATAATCACATCAAGATAAATCCTTCTGCAAAGATTTGTACATAACTTCTCATTCAACAAAGAAGGTTAACCTTCTGTTCATTAAATTAAAACAGGGTAATTGTTGTAAGTAAAATGAGATACGTCAAATATGGACAATACTTTAAATCATATCGCATCAACCTGTAACAAATCTTGATATCTAAAGTAGTCAATAATTTGATTACAAATTAAAATGCACAAAACTTGAACAAAAGTCTGTATAATCATCAGTCCATAGTCTTTGTTCTCCCAATAGTGATGATTTGTTTACAAAAAATAATAAGTATATAAAGGCCACAGGATGAAATATTCCTTGTGAAAATTATCAAAAACTGTTTGCAAAAAATATGGGAACAATCTCCCAGATTCCTATTTCTATCTAAGACTAACAACCTAATCCAAAACTGTGTAACAAAAAGCATGTTTTAAAATGCCATAATCGATCCAATTCCCATTGAAATTCGTGTGTACCTTTAGATGCACAAAAATAAATGATTTTAGATTGTGTTTAATAGTAAAATCAACAGAAATTTAAATTTTATGACTAGCTATAGAATCTCACGATTCTGTAGCTGGTCATATTTACAAACAAAATCGTATTAAATTAATCCAATGGTAACATAAATGTATGTGATCTATCAAACAAATCCTTTATTACTAATTCAAAGCAAACAAAATCGTTTATGCTAATTCAAAACAAACAGAATCGTTTATGCTAATTCAAAACAAACATAATCGTTCTAAAATCATTGTTGAAATATCATACCTTGGCTTTAGGGATACGATTCGGTCAAGCTACTTTTGAATTAACAATGGCAGTGGTTGCCTCTACATTTTTTAACACGACAGAGCTTGTGGTCTTTTACCTCTTATCGTTAGCTTGCAGTCTGTCATTATCCTTGGTTAACATGGTCACCCGGTCCTCCAAGGACTTGATTCGGGATTGCAACAGAGGGACATCTGTATAGTATCGTTCGAGCCATGAGTTGCATTCATTGCACTGTGGTTGATCAGGCTGAGTCGTTACAGGTGAGGAATCTTTTAAATTACCAAGGGTTCCACTGTCAAACTTGATCCGGGGGAAGTTGGGGTTATCCTTAAGGCACGGCGGGAGGTTGGATAGGTAGTCATAGGGCTTGACAGAACAAAGGTTGTGTGAGTATGGGTACTCCTTGGTCAGAAATCGCTCAATTTCATAATTCGAATCTTCACTTAAAACAATTGGTTTCTGATCCGTGTTATGTTTAGGCTTATTGCAAGCACACCTTGATACCCAGCGTGCAACCTTCTTACCCTTGCTATTTACATCAGTATTACCCTTTCCTTTTTTCCTCGCGGGCCTCTTAACAAGCTTAGCAGTGTCTTTTAAACATGAGTTAAGCAGGGTGTCGGGTAGGTTATCATTTGGGTAGGTCGAGGGTTCAACAGAGGGTAAGATTTTAGGAGGGGACACGACCGACCCGACAAGGTTTTCGGTGAGCACGGTTTTGTCCACTTGACCAACTTCAGGACTGGCAAAGCCATTCCTCAACAAGAAATCTTCCCAAAAATCACCACTCAACCTCAAATGATGAACAATAACGATTTTAATCAAACAGTGGTGGAAGAGGCTGGAGTCGTCCTTCTCACTCTTAAATCGTTTAGCCATTTTATACAAGCTGTGAAGGAGGAAATGTGGCATATTCAAAGGAAAATCTATGAAACTCATAAGCAGTCATAGGTGGTATAGGAACACTAAACCATATCTACCTTCGCATGTAACAAATTGCTTAATAATGGCCGACAAATCATGCCACCTATACTTAAGGGATGTAACCGACATACCTTTGTCACAACTTATAATTTTCCTTGAGGTAAACAGGAGCGGCCATGGCACTTCATCCACCTTCGAATTCTTAAACCATTTATGCCCCTTAGCTGGAAAACTAGTGGTTGAGCTGAGGAATTCCTCGTTCAATTCGAGTTAGATGTCCCCAACTTTGGCCCTGCATCCATCAAATGTGAGGGAAAATTGTTGAGCGACTGTGACGTTGAAACCCTCAAATTTTTCAATGAAAACTAACCATCCGTTCCTCTCCAGGTTCTCTCAGGCATTATCAAATAACAGCAATGTTTGGACATCGTTGGGTTCTATGTGTTGAAATAATGTAACTGCGAAGGGCATTCTTATTATTTTGTTATTGGATTAAATCCCCATTGTGGATTAATCATGTCATTATTATTATTTTTATTATTAGGTTAAAT
>JZKD02S0418536.1:16554-29146 GCA_000966675.3 Picea glauca | reverse complement strand
TTGAATACTTCCTTCATGAGTATCAATGATAAAGTAAAAATATCCATAAGAATAAGAAAAAGAGATTTGAACTTTGTATTCTTCTTCAAATTGATTTTGGTATATAATCTAATTTCATCTTAAAGATTAATGATAAAATAAAATTATCCATAAAAATAAGAAAAAGATATTTGAACTTTGTATTCTTCTTCAAATTGATTTTGGTATATAATCTCATTTCATCTTAAAAATTAATGATAAATAAATAAATAAAAATTGATAAGAACAAAAAAAATATTGAACTTATTTTTTTTTTCCAAATTAATTTTGGAATATTAATTTCATCATAATTAATGGTTAAGTTTTAAAATTTCCATAGAATTAAGAATAAAAAATTTGAATATTATATTTTTCTAAATTAACAAAAATTTTAAATATTGTATTTTCTAAAATTATAAAATATAAAAATCTAATAAATTAAATATGGAGGTTTTTACAATTAGTCATAATGCTAGGAAATTTTTTGGATGAAAATTGTGTGAAGTTTTTAAACATCCAACGTTTAGAGTGGACACTCCACTCATCATGAGGGACATATCAAGCCTTTTATGTCCCTGATGATGGGTGGGTGAAAATGAGGATGTGGCGAAATAAATGCGAGAGTTGGACAAGGGAAAACAACATCATAGAGAGCGAGAGTTTGTTTCCCATGTGCCCCTTCTGGATGAGAAAATGATCGAGCGCATGGTTGTGGAGAAGAAGAAACATGTTGCACTTCTTATTAAGTTCACGGGTGAGGATCTCATGGAGGAGTAGGCTGCGGCCAAGGCATGCTGAAAAAACTTATGGATCATCGATTGTTTTTCCAAATGCACTTCTTAACTTCTATTAAATATACAATATGGAGCTTAGATCATTATTGAGTTTGACACAGTGTTATAATTAAGACATCCATCAGGGTCCTTTCTTGTTGAACAGGGAAAAGGGGCACTGGGAAGCTCTGATCGTAGAGCTTCACAGTCCTAATTATGCCAAAGTAGGGGCCAAGATGATGGACTTGGAAGAGAACGGAATTGATGTGCCTAGTGCCATAGGAAAGAGCCCTGATTATGGATACTTCGGGGCTACGAAATTACTCCCCATCCTCAAAGATATATTTGACAAGCCCCTCGAGGCAAAGAAGAGGTGTAGGTATGTGATCGATAAGTGAATTGACACCAGTTCATATTATTGCTACAGGAATGACGAGGAATGTATCTTGGAGAGAGTCGAGCGGACCGTGGAGGAGGAGATGCATGGCAGAGCATTGATGAAGTGGCAAAGGATCGAGTCCATACGCTAAATTATGAGAGGCATCAAAGAGTGACTTGTATTTTTTCCTTTGTAGAGAAAAACCTCCACAAAATTTAATTATGGAAGTTTGCATATGTAGTTTTTTGAATTCAATTATTTTTCTTCTGGCTAGTACTGCGCTCAGCGTCGTCGACGTCATTGATTCATGTAAAATCATTTTTAGGCGCGCACACACACACACACATGTATATAATGAATTTAAAATATAAAACACAAACATATATAACTAATTTATATTTATCAAAACTGAAATTAGTTTATGTAAAAAAAAGTGAAAAAGTAACTAGTGCTATTAACAAAAAGCATATGCACTGTGTCCAGTGTTCCTTATTAGACATAAGGCACCGAACATAGATGTGTTAAATATAACGCACTGGTGCGTCATTGTTAGTTGAGCACCGATATCTATAACGGTGCATTGTGATATATAGCACATCAGTTAAGGGTTGTCATACAAAACGACCCGCGATGTCATTTCACATATGGAGTGTGTAACATGAGGCGATTAGTTCTACACAACGCATCGTTGTAGTGGACTTTTTTAATGTTAAACCACGCGATGCGCTTGGTTATATTAAACACACCGACACTAGACTATGTTAGTTCAAGCACTGAACGATTTTAACCGTTGTGTTGTCTTTTCTTGACGGACCGTTAATGGTTGTGTTTTAAAAGATGCACCGGAATGTTAATTTTTAAACTGTGTTTTCCAGTACAACTTACTTAACCGCGCTAGTGTGTTTCTTTTAAAGTAACACACCAATGCTCCATTTAAGTTGTGTATGTGTTGATACCGGTGCGTTATAATAACGCACCGGTAACGGGGCATCCCATAAAATGAACCGATATGCTAAATTATTATGCATTTTGTTTGTTGTGTTGCAGTGCACATCATCAGTGCATTTTAGTTATTTGACGCGTCGTGGAGGAAAATTTTTGTTTCAAAAACTTGACGGTGTGTTCGATTAATAGAATGCACCGATGAATTTATCTCAATTGGTGCACTTCTTATCATCTTAACGGTGCTTACCATAAGACGCACTTTGCTAATAATTTCTGAAAATTCAGTTCGATGCCGTGAAAATTTTAATTATGCTTTAAAATTTATACAACCAATTTAAAAATAATAATAATATTATTATTATATTTTCCATTAAAAAATATTTATAATATTTATATTTTTAAAACTTATTTTATATTATAAATAATTTAATATGATATTTTAAAAATAAAAATTTAATTATATTTTAAAATTTATATAACCAATTTAAAAAATAATAATAATAATATTTATATTTTTAATTAAAAATAATAATATTTATTTTCAAAACTTATCTTATATTATAAATAATTTGATTTGATAAAATAAATTATATATACCAAAAATTCTATCCATTCATAAATTGACTTTAAAACACATAATTTGATACGATAAAGTAAATCATATAATATTATGCATACCAAAAATCAAATCCATTCATAAATTGACTTTAAAAAACAGGTACCATCATAATCATAAAGATCAATAATAAAATAAAATAAATATTTATATTTTCATTATTATTATAAATTAAATATATATTATAAATAAATTTTAAATTTAATTATAAATTGACTTTAAAACACAGGTACCATCATAATCATAAAGATCAATAATAAAATAAAAATAATATTTTTATTTTTTTGTTTATTAATTTATCCGAACTTTTTTAGGAGACTGTCCTACATCTCGGAACAATATTTATATTTTTATTATTATTATAAATAATATATATATATATATATATATATATATTATAAAATTTATTATGAAATAAATAAATGATATAATATTATCTTTATTAAAAATCGTATCCATTCATAAACTGATTTTGAATACTTCATAAGTATCAATGATAAAGTAACTAGCACATTCACATAATTGTGACTGATGAACGGGCATATGAAATGTGTAGATCGCGAAAACGCTTGAGGAAAAAGTAGGGATAGGTGAGGAAATTTGTGGTTAATAATTCAAACATGATAATGTTAAACGTTAATCATTTAAACGTGGCAAACATATAGTGCTATAGTAATTTCTTAATATGATTAGGTAAATGTTAAAAAGTAAACAGGTTAACTGATGCATTCAAAAATACAAGGAGATTATGAAGAGTAAATCACATTCATTGATTTTGGAGGATGACTAAGAATATTCCAGCATCTTTAATTGTTAGTGATCAGATTAGAATTTTAGATTAAAAGATTATTAATAGTCATCAGATTATAATTTTAGATTAAAAGATGATTAATTGTGCCCATTGTCAATAGGTATACGCCTTTTCGGCGTAAAAATATGCATAAGAATAAGAAAAAGAGATTTGAACTTTGTATTCTTCTAAGAATAAGAAAAAGAAATTTGAACTTTGTATTCTTCAAATTGATTTTTCTATTTAAGAGATAATCCCATTTCATTTTAAAAATTAATGATAAATAAATAAATAAAAATTAATAAATATAAAAAATAAAATATTGAAATTTGTATTCTTTGTCAAATTGATTTTGGAATATTAATTTCATATAATCAATTGTTAAGTTCAAAAATATAGATAGAATTAAGAATAAGAAATTTGAATATTGTATTTTTCTAAATTAATAAAAAAATTAAATATTGTATTTTTTTAAATTATAAAATAGAAAAATCTAATAAATTGAATATGGAAGTTTTTACAGTTAATCATAATGTTAGGAAATTTTCTGGATGAAAACTCCACTCATCATGAGAGATATATAAAGCCTCTTATGTCCCTGATGATGGGTGGAGTGTTCACTCTAAAAATGTGACGTTTCAAAACTTCATTCACAATAATTAATAATTTTACTAGACAATAATCATTCCTAAATTAAACCTATAAACCAATCTACATAAAAATACATAATAACAAGCAATATTAATAATGAAAGCATAGAGTAAATTGTTTTCTTACTATAAATAAAATATTAATCAATATCATACAAATTTATATATTTATAAAATTACAAAGCATGATATGGTAAGGTATGGTATATTAGAGGTTTTGAGTAAGAAGTTAAATTGCAACAGTTATCTAATTTCATGTATGGAATTAAAGCTAGATGTTATTATTAGTATATGATTTCATTTGAATAGTTTTCTTGCAGATATTATTTAGGTTAAAACCACTTCTTAATCCTGAAGTAGAATCTAATATTTTTTATGATTGGGTAAGAGCTTATTTTTCTCCAAGGTACAAAAAAAAAAAAGTTAACCATCCAAGACCTAAAGGCATTTAACAAGAGTGAAAGCCTACTCCTTATAAACCACCATTGATATGTTTTTCCTTGAATAATCTAGAGGGGGTAGGGTATGTACACCTCCTTAGACTTTAGAAGTCAAATCATTGCTCCCTTGTCCCACAAACAAGGGGATCTCATACACCAATTTAGTGTCTAGCTTTATCGTGACCTTAAAATTGAATTATTATTATTTAATAGTGATGAAACAACCCACACAAAGAGCAACCAATTATCAATATCCTCACTACTAATTGACAACTTAGTTATGACAGATTTTATTATATTTAAAAGAAAAAATTTATCTAGTATTAAATCCAGAAATAAAATATATATACCTTAATAAACTAAATAATTAAATTATTATACTAAAATTCCTTAATCCATATATTTAAGGAAAAAATTGTTAATCTAGCTTTTAACTAAAATATAACTTAAATTAAATTTTATTTTTTTATAATAAAATTATATTCGTTGCGTTAACTACATATAACTATATAACTACTACATTAACATATAACTATATAACTACTAGAACAATTAAAATATAACTTATATAACTACTGGAACAATAAAAAAAAAATTGTTTACTCCCCCACCTAGATTCAAATCCAACTATATTACTATGTTTCTCATCATTAATCCTTAATCATTGGTTGGTGTTCTTAATCATTAGTTGGTGGCCAAGACATGTTGACTTCCTTACATCCTTTACCTGTTGAGGCAGGATAAATGAGTGAATGGTGATTATAAATTAAATAGAAAAGACAACGTTCTTTCCAGTGCAGTTAAAGAATTTCAAGTACTTGGTACCATCGTGGATGATGTGTCCTCCTGCCGTGCCGTGCCGTGCCGTGCCATCTTTCGGAAATTTTGGTGGAAATAAGACAATTAATACGATAAGAGCGCCTAAAGGTGAGGTCCTCCTCTTCTACAGTTAGATAACTTTCCTTACAGATAATATCCAACGCATCGCACAAGTCATTCAAAAGGGTTATGGGATTCCCCACTTTTGAATTTCATCCTTATCCTCTCAACATTGTTTTCCCAACTGGTACTTTGGCATCTCTTCATGGAAAAGAGAAATGCTGATTCTAAATTTGTCTTTATCCCATCTTTAACACATGTCAACCCTTCTATTGCTTGTTCAAGAGGGAGTTCTAACGTTTTCATTTTGTCCACATTTCTATTTCTATTTGATCCTGCTATTAACATCAGTAACATATCCAGAGGTAGGTCATATTCTTTACATCAGTAACATATCCAGAGGTAGGTCATATTCTTTCAAGTTTCAATCAAAGTTAATGTGTAAACGTTTTTTAATCATAATGTGTAAAGGCTTTTGATTGCTCCAGAGACGTTATGAATAAAAACTCTCCATTTGTAACTTTCTATTTGTCAGGTGCCTCACAATAATTTGGGAACTCTGTACCAGACACTATTAACCCACATTCATTGAATGATCCATTAATTATGCTCTGCAACCCACATTCAAAGTTCAGAATCAACAACAGTATAAAACACGTCTTAAGCTTTGCCTATTCAAAAGCAAACTTATTGTCCATGTGTCCAGGGTGGCATCCTCTGGCTCTGTGACTAGGTATCATATATGGTAGCTAATGATGGTCCATGAAATGACAATCTTACTGATTGTTATGGATCAAGGACTCACTTATAGAAATCACTCTCTTGTCATAAAGTCATAGGCTTGGTTTCCAATTGACTATATACATGACAGTCACACTGCTCTCCTATTGCTTCCACACACAACACTAACTTGAACCCACAACATCAGAAGGCTGATGGGAAGCTGGGACCTTGTTGCCATGAATTATTTTCCATTGCATTTTTATAAATGATAGGCAGAACTTTCAGCCTTTCTTTGACAGAAGGCATGGAGTTTGAACTCTTGTCCGTCTCCCTGAAATATTATTCTCCACAAGAAAAAAGGCACATGAAAAATGACAGAAGAATGAACTCGGTGACAGTGGCAATCTATTCATGGGCAAAATATTCTCAGCATTTTCTGCGATTGCTTAAATGCAAATGCAGTTCAATGAACATTGACAACTTATTTTATCCTGTTTCTCGTGTCATTAAATATTTCTCTTTTCTGTTAATGACAGTAAATTAAATGGGAAACATCTAAATGACAGACACATAGAGTACATTGTTCAGTCTTTCTGTCACAAGGAGGGGGATTACTCCGAGTCGATGACTTTATTGCAGCTTTCAGCTGCTTCAAAAAATGTAGCATTTACATACTTCTATCCCTGCTTTGTTGAAATGATAAGTTCGGTGACTGTTGCAATCACTAACAGAACGAACATTTCATGCTCTTCCAGAACAAGCTTGATGCAGTTTGATAAACGTGACATCCTCAAATTCATCCGTGGTTTTGGATCTCAGATGACTAGTGATTTTAGAAAAAAATTTAAAGGATCTAGATGAGAAGATGAAAAAAGTGACAGGTGCCATTCTTTTGATCGGTGGAATATTTTCAGCATTCCTATGACAGCTAAAATAAGAATTTTTCAATACAGTAAGCGTTGACATCTTCAGATTTTGTACATTGCTAAGAACATGAAAATCATCTCAGGGATTGTATGTTTTGATTGAGAAAATATTTCTCAACATTTTTGTGACAGTGAACAGGATCATTAATTTTATCCCCTGTTATGGTCTCACAAATTTAGCTTAGAAATAATATTTATGGGCAATATTTGAAAGGGTTCTAAATTATAGATCCAATCAAGTAACAAACCTTTTGATGAGCAGAATATGTTCAACCCTTTTATGACATGTAATATATAATTTGGTATACATTGATATCTCTGATTGTCAGTCCTAATTACAAATGTACAAATCGGATAAACGGAATTAATTCATCCCCTAAGGTTCAAATGCCCACGAGGATGAATAGACAGTTATAAGTATTGGGCAATTTTGACAGGTGAGTACCCACTACCACCTGTTGCGGCAGCTTAGCCAAACAGAAGAACTTGTGATTAATGGCTCTCAGCATTAGAGAGCTCTCTAGCCTTTGAAAACTTTTCACAGGTGGCCTGTAGTGCTCGACATATTTTAATGCTTCCTGCAGTTTAAAGGAAACATCTTAAAAAATATTAATAATAACAGAAGTCCTAGAATACAGGTTCTAATTGCAAAACAATTAAAACCGATAATCCTTTCTTTCACAGGCTAATGACAACCTTAGTCTGAGTGGACGTTGAGAGAGGGAAAACGAAGTTGCCATTGTTTTGATAGGTAGAGACCCCACATCTTAAGATTTGACCACAATTTATGCCATTAAAATGTTGTTGTATCGAGCAATTACCGTTGAAAAATATGAAAATGAGCATTTAAAAATACTTCAATTGCGACGCAATGCTTTTTATAACTAATATATTTTCAGCTTTTCTGTGATAATGCTGAATGAATTCAAGTTCAACACATGAAGATCTTAAAAGTTTATCTGTAATTCTGAGTGCCAACAAAGCAACCATTTCTCAAACTTAGTAGCATGACAAAATCGATGCAAAAGAGACTCAAAAATCTATTATGTATTCAGGGCCAGCCATAGTTTGCACATCACTCCAAGGAACCATACATAACTCTCATAGCTGCATCACTTCAGTCTATCAAATTCCACACAAAAGTTACTTCGGTTGATTAATTTAATATGACCATATTAAATATGTTCTCTTCAATCTCCAAGTCATGTCACAAGCAGCTCAACAATCTTACCTTACGAAAAAGCTCTGCACAAACGAAACCCTACCAATGTTAAAATCTAGTAGAAAGCAGAAGCAAGCCATGAAGATGATCAAATCTGGAAAAAATACACAAAAGAATTAAGAAGCTTGAGCTTCTAAGATCATTCAGTTGTTTATATCTTGAGACCAAGTCACTGGCATTTGTCCAGTCATTTAATTGAATTTAAATACAGTTAAGTTCATAACCACGTCCCAGAAAATGCCGAACTGTTCTCCCCCAAGTTTTGAGAGATATTTAATTTTGTCTGCAGACTCAAACATTGGTGTAAAAAGGCTCTGAATAATGAAAAGGCTTATATTCACACAACTACAAGTACAAGTAGACGGACAATTCATAGAATTTTCAGATGACAATTTCTAAGCCTTTTCATCGACAGCCATTGATTTGTCAAAAAAAAATGTGTACAGTTTTGACCTTGCTTTTGCATTTTTTGAAATATAGTCAGATTCCATTTTTGCTCTCAAAAGTGCCATGCAGAGCATCCACACCTTATTCTTACAACTTTGATAGAACCCTTGCATGTTCAACCTATCTTTAACTTGCAAGAACTTTTTCGAATACTTGTACCTATAAACATAGTTTTGAATTAATCAATATGGAAGCATTGCTCATTTATAATTCATTTAAGTGGGATACTTGTAATCTGAACACCAAGAAACTCCAGTCAGATAATTGACAAAAGAAAACACCACCTAGTAACAAAATGGGTATTGAAAATATCCCAGATTATATAAATCCACTTCGAAACAGAAATTAATTTAACTCTCATAGACTATTTCGTCTATACGGGATGTTAAAAGAATTTCAATTCAGTAATTGACAGATTTGAAAAGCAGAATAACATCTGATTAGTATTACCAGACAAATAAGATTCATCTCAGAATTAGAATATTTTTCAATTCATTTTTATGGATCCAAACTAGCAGAAATAGATGCTACTTGAGTCCAAAACCAAAACCCGCAGTGAAGCTTGCCATTGAGTATTGTCCCTAAGCACATGTACACTCCAATTTAATGCTTCTGCACAACAGAAGTTGTCCACAAAGCCTCTCTTTGATGATTATGGAAGAAAAAACAGCATTCTAGCAACCAAGAGGAAGGAGTACCTCTTGAGCATATGCACCTACAAGCATAGGCCACATAAATCTACAAGAAATGAGCTCAGCCGAAAATGAACATCAAAGAATAGTTCGTAGTCAATATCATCAGTCGAAAAGTCCTTCCTAAGGCTAGCTAGCTTCTTATTTGGAAACAAGCAATCACACACCAATCTAAAACCTGTACAAAATGATTCAAAGCATCAACAAATAAACCAAAGAAATTGGCTGCACCATTTTTGGAATGAGAGGAAACCTCCTGATGGAAAGGCCACACTCACAAACAAAAGAAAATACACCTTCCTCCAAGATATGATGGAAGTAGCTTTGCTCAAGGAAAGCCATGTTTCCTCACCGTATCTGTCCAGAAAACTTGCATTGTCCTTGTGATCAAGAAGCGATCAGTTATTTTCTCAATGCAGGGCCATTGAATCTAAGCTTTATCCTTGAAGAGGGCCAATCGATCGACCGAGGATTGAAAATTCCACAGTATAGGCCTCAACCTCAGAGAGAGATCAATCGATCAAACCGCAGATCAAACATTCCAGAAAACAATCCATCATCCTTCTCTCCTGTGTGGATTGCTGCTCGATGTTGAAGAGGAAGACTGAGAAGGAGGATTTCTAGTAGGCCTATTACTATCCTTCTTCTGAGGAGAAAACAGTTGGCCGAAACCGAACATTGTTCCTTTGGATGATGCTGCTCCCTTTGAGGCTCTAAGTGAACAAACAGGCACATTCAGAACGGGAGTGACTCTTACATTGGCGGAGTACGATCTCTCCATTCCCCTCCAGTTTTCCTTCTGCCTGAAATTCCTATGGTGGAAATCTTTATTTCTTAGACTGCCATTGAAACTGCTGGGACTGCTGCAGCTCCTTTCTAAACTGTGGAACACAATTTTCCCCGAGGAGTTCATCCGGGGGCTATCCACCGATGACCCTCGGGGCGGAAGCTTGGAATCAATGACTCTGTAATGGCTCCTACCCACTCTGCCTCTGCCATCTAAAGCACCATCAGGGCATCTAGGCTTCCTGATATTGACTCTCAATGGAACCCTGATGGGATTTGGGTTCCCCTTCTCCGAATCCAATGAAAATCTAGGCAAATCCTCAAGATCTGCGGCACCGGAAGACGAGACTGATAAGCGGGCCGAGGAGGAATCAGCGTCAGAGTCTCTGGAGGACTGATGATGAATCAACAATGGCTGGTTGGATAGATCTGATGTGGATGAGGATTTGGAATCAGAGCCCCTGAAAAGATGCTTCAGAGACTTGGGGGTCAGGTGGGCCTTACTGGGCAGAGAGGTCTTGTTGGGTTGTGGGGATTGCAGGGACAGAATGTGATCTCTAGTCTCCAGCTGCTTTGGTGTCTGGAGTTTTTTCAAGCCCAGAAGCTCCTTCCACCTGCTGGAGCACTTGGGGGCCTTGGGGGAGACAGACAAGGGATCAAGACTGCTAGAAATCACTGGGATTGTTTCTGTTTTCGAGGTGGTGTTAGTGGAAGAAACGCGCCCATCAGCCCATGAGACCCTGGGGGATGGATTTGTGATAGGACCAGACCTTGAAGGGCACTGCAGGGGCATGAGCTTCCCCTGGTAGAAGAGCTCATCTGCCGGCAGCATTGTAAGTGGGTCATCTGGTAAGCTCAAACAGAACTCAAAATCACTGTTATTGTCTTCCATACCTGGCTGTTCTTGGTCCTCTGTATGGGGATTGCTCCTCAGGCGGCTATTGCTGCTGCTGTTGTTGCTGTTTTTCTCCTCCTGGACTTCAATTTCTGTTTCGATGAAATCCTTGCTGAAAGAGATCCTGGGACTCAGCCATCCGAACGCAGGCGGCGTACAGTAAGAGGGGCAGTCTATGAACCCCTCCGACACCGCAACGCTCTCCACAAAATCCACGCATGCCATCATGGAGCCGACCCCGGATCGAATCCCTGCACAGACCCAACACTCCACCGGATTCTGAGACTAACCAAATGAAACAAACAGAAAACAAATGCAATGCTCGATTCCCAGCTGAACCCAGACGCTACAAAGCCGCTAGAAAGTACACAAGCATAGGGACGCTACACTGCTTTGCTATCCTGGAAGACATGGCCAGTACAATATGCAGCAGCACATAGAGACAAAATGCCTTAAAATTGCCTTAATTTCCTTTATTTTATAACCACCAAAAGACCAAAAAAACTTCGAAAAGCAACGGTGAAAGCACAGAAATCCAGAGCCCTGAGAAAGATTCAACGATGATTCGGGGGTCCCCAGGAGACTTCTACGCCCGAGAACCCATTAGGTAAGTCTGACCAGTAGGCTCCTGCCACGTGGGCGGTGCATCGTAACGGTGCAGGCCGAGCAAGTACAACACGTCAGATTTTTGACACATCACGAGCCACGTACGCTAACAGACAGGCCTTGTCGCTGCTTGGGGTACCTCAGCCCAAATTTTGACCAGTTGTTCTTTTTCGTTTAATCGTTTTTCGCTTACAATTTGAAATATTATTATTATTTTTTGAGCAACGTGACAGAGCTTGATGTTGACGTCTCCTCGGGGACCACGGCGAGGCACGTGACTTAAAAAGAGGCATGCCCTTGCCGCCCCACAAGCTGCGCTCCCCCATGCATCCATGAACATAGCTGCCTTCCCATAATACGTGAGCGGATTCGGCTCCATCGACGGTTCAGATTCGATCATGGGTTTGCCTGGGCGGTAATATGCTCACTGTCTTCCTCTGGCACCCACCTCGTTCTCGGTGTTTTAAAATCCCTGGTCACGTGACAGAGCTTGAAAACGTTAGGTGCGGGCTGAGATTAGGATGGAGCTAGGGGAATTAATTGGATTTGATGGGCATTGTGCACATGGATAACTCAATGTCCTTTTTCTAGCCTGCCAATGAGCAGAGAGTTTAAGTTCAATTTGATTTTTTTTTGGAAATGACAATGTCAATATGTAAATTGACCCACTCATATTTTATTAATTGGATAACAAGTTCTTCATTATTTATTTATTGTTATATTGGTAACAAGTTGTCCATTATTTTTCCTTTTTAAAGAAATGTTTAAGTTCATTATTTATTTATTGTTAGTAACAAGTTGTCCA
>JZKD02S0418503.1:0-11271 GCA_000966675.3 Picea glauca | reverse complement strand
AAATACAACAAACTAAAAACAAAAAATAAACACCACTTTAAAATAAAAAACCTACACAATTTAATTAAAATTAAAATTCAAAATTCAAAAACAAAACAAATAATAACAAACGCAACAAAAAAAACAATTTCAAAATTAAAACCTAACAAATTTTATTAAAATTAAGATTTTTTTTTTTTAAAGTTCAATTTTTTTTTATGGGCTAAGTGGATGGTTGAGCGTCTCTGTGATGTTGAGTATTACCCCCCATGACACCCAACTAGCTCATGCGGGTTCGCTAGGCACCTTGGGTGCTATGGGGGGCGTTGTTGGGCATCGCCCCACCATACCCAGGGCACGAGATGACTGAGTGTCCCGATGCCGTGGTGGGCAGTTTTAAAATTTTTATGTTTAATTTTTTATTTTTAATAAAATGTTTTATGTATATAGATTGTTTTTAAATAAATCTTATATATATATAATTTTATTTTTAAACATTTTATTTTAATACCTTTTTTTTTTTTTTTGTAAATGAGTGTGTGAATCTGTATTACGTTATAAGGTTATAGTACAAAACTGATGCATGGGCTCCCAAGATCTGCCTGAACGGAAACCAAATCCGGGGTCCCTGAAATGCAGTATCTAAGAATGAACAAAAAGTGCCTGGGTCGCCACCATGGGAAACCAACCCAGACTACCATAATCTAGTCTAAAAACTTCATCAAAAGAAATAAAAAAGTCTAAACATAGTGGGATTAGCTCCTACTTTGAGAGACATGATCTGGGCGGGTCTTGCGCTAGTCTAGGTTGATCGAGTGCTCTTCATCCCCTTCCTGCTGTGCCATGTCCTCCTCCCTCTGTTCCACCAAACGTAGCTTTCTGATGCATGCTGGGGTTCCATTTCTATCGGTTGGAGTGATATCTATATGGTGGACGTAGCGTAGATAGAGATGAAATTGCCCTGCCATCCTTTCTATTTTTTCCTGTTTTCTTTTCTGGTCCTCCACCAACGTTTTTACCCCCGCCTCCAGGTTATTAAGGCGGTTGAGAATTCTTGTGCGCTCTTTGGTTTTCATCCTGTTGGTCTCCCCCCGGTCCGCACACATCTTTCCTATCAACATTTTAGTTCTCCAAGCTTCCTCCACCGTCCTGTGGTAGAGGGTTAACCTCGGTTGTGTGGCTCCAGGATCTTGTTTCCCCCCTTCTTTCTGGGTTAGTGTTGACCAGGCTTTGCCCTTGTGGGCATTGTTGATTTTTCCCTCCCATCTTTTAATGATCTTCTTCCCCTTGGTGTCTATCTTCGTGAGGAAGGTCCTCTTTGCTTCCCCAACCGCTTGTTCGATTCTTGTCATCCGCCAGACGCTCTGTGGAGGTTCCTTCTCCTGGGGGCCTCTCTTGCTGCTGGTTTTCTCCATGCGTACCATCTTCACTTGTAGGTGGTGGTTCTTACGTTGGGTTCTCTCCCTGTTCCTCTTCACCTCCTTCTGGTAAGTAAGGTGGCCACTGTAATTGCAATGCCTCGTTCTGTGGTAAGTTTTGGTGTCCCTGCCTTTATGAAGCCAAATCGGTTGCGGTCCTGTCCTTGCAATCATGGCCTGCTCTTCAAGGTGGTACTGCCCATCAGTATCCTTTGTTCCAGAGCATGTGCGCTTGATGACCTTGCCATTATCTCTGTGCCAATGCTTTGCCTTGCTCGTTGTACGCCATCCCTTTCCTCGTCCCATCTCGGTACTTAGGTGAGGTGTGCGCCTACTTGGACCTGGTGTGACCTGTCGTCCTTTGTCCTTTGCCACATGCGAGTTATCTCTTCTGCTTTCCAATGAGCAACTTCTGTACTTCTTTCTATTGATGAGACCGTGGTACTGTACCTTCGCCTGATGTGTGATCTGCGTCTGCATTTATAACCTTATTGATTAGTGGGCCATCAGCTCCTGTCTGGGACCTACGTGTCCTTCAGTGTCTGCCGCGCCTCCATTCTTGCCATGATCTTCCGTACTACTCATGTTGTCCCAGTCTTTTGCCGCAAGTTGGGTGCAATCTGTCAGGAATTGAGCTTGCAGGATGTTGCGCCAGATTGTGTCAAGTTCTGGACCTTCGTTCTTGACCCGCTCATTTGTTATTCTGTCCGCCAGTCCATTTGCTGACCTCCTCACCCAGCGCAACTCCACAGTGATCCCTATCCGCAAGTGCTCCTGGATTTTTTTCAGTAGGCAGGCCAATCGCTAGTGCCTCTGGATTTTACCTATTCTGGTACCATTTTGGAGTTTTCTCATTGTGTTGATGACTAGCGCGGAGTCTCCTTCCACTATGGCGTTCGTCATCCCCTCCCGGCTGAGAATCTCTAGGTCTGTCTCTAGGGCTTCGAATTCTGCGGCGTTATTGGTTGAGTTGCCCAGGCTTGCCACGTACAATCGTATGATGTTCCCTTTACTATCCCCGATTAATCCTCCCAAACTTGTTCTTCCTGGNGTGGGCCATCAACTCCTGTCTGGGACCTACGTGTCCTTCAGTGTCTGTTGCGCCTCCATTCTTGCCATGATCTTCCGTACTACTCCTGTTGTCCCAGTCTTTTGCCGCAAGTTGGGTGCAATCTATCAGGAATTGACCTTGCAGGATGTTGCGCCAGATTGTGTCAAGTTTTGGACCTTCGTTCTTGACCCGCTCATTTGTTATTCTGTCCACCAGTCCATTTGCTGACCTCCTCACCCAGCGCAACTCCACAGTGATCCCTATCCGCAAGTGCTCCTGGATTTTTTTTCAGTAGGCAGGCCAATCGCTAGTGCCTCTGGATTTTACCTATTCTGGTACCGTTTTGGAGTTTTCTCATTGTGTTGATGACTAGCGCGGAGTCTCCTTCCACTATGGCGTTCGTCATCCCCTCCCGACTGAGAATCTCTAGGTCTGTCTCCAGGGCTTCGAATTCTGCGGCGTTATTGGTTGAGTTGCCCAGGCTTTCCACGTACAATCGTATGATGTTCCCTTTACTATCCCTGATTAATCCTCCCAAACTTGTTCTTCCTGGGTTGCCTTTCGTTGCCCCGTCGAAATTCAACTTGAGGGAGCTCGAAGGTGGCGGTTTCCAGTTGCGCTCACCTACCTGGAGTTGCGGCTGCTATCTGTTTGGATTGGGTTTGTGCCCACCTGTTAGTTGGAAAGCCTCTAGGACTCGGGAGCCCTGATCCGTGGGTTGCGCTCTACCCTCCTGGCAGTTGCGGCTCATCACCGTCTCGCGTATCATGGAGGTTATTGTTTCCTTGATCTTCCCTTCTGGCCAGCTTTGGTTTCTAAAAATGCGTCGGTTCCTTTCCTTCCATATCGACCATATGATCATTCCTAGGGTGAGGATCCAGTAGAGGTTCACCTTTTCTTGGTCGCTATAGTTTTCTCTCCAGAGCTTGATTGTTGCGGCAATGTTACCACAGATCTTGTCGGACTGGCGAAAGATACTTGCTGCCCAGTCCCATAGTTTCGTAGTGTAGGCACAGTCGTCAAGGAGATGGTTGGTTGTTTCTTCTTGAGTTTGACAAAGATGACATCTTGACGGACCGGTGAAACCTCTTTTCCTTAGGTTATGCCAAGTTAGGATGTGGTTGTGTAATATTAGCCACTGGAAGATCTTAATCTTTGGCCATTGGGGGCTATTCCAGAGCTTATCCCAGTGTTGTGCCAGGTCGTCTTGGTCTGGGTCTGTCATATAGTGCCAGACTTCTTTTAGGTTGAATTCCCCTCCGTCCTTTTTCCCCCACCTCAAATGGTCCTCTCCTTCCGTGACTGTTATTTTCCATTTGCCTAGTTCCTCCTCCACCTATTTTATTGTTGCTGCGGGTATCTCATTGTTCTGAGGGTTAATCTTGTCCCATATTTTCCATTTGTTGCGGTCCGTTCCCTGCTGCCAGTATTGATAGACATTGATTTTTCCTTGTGTGACGAGGTCTTGTTGGAGTATCCCTCTGTCTTGGTTTTCCATCTTTGGTTCCTGTTGCCAAGCGTCCTCCCATAATCTGGCTATTCTGCCATTCCTGATTTCCCAAAAGCTGTGTGTCTGAATCCATGCTTTGTTGCGCCAGGATAGGTTCCAAATGGCTGAGCCTTCCCTAGTTCCTCCAAGGCAGATTATGTCCTGGCTGCGGGTGTCCGGTGCGTACTTTGCCTTCCATAAGTTTACCCAGGGTGTTGCAGTTTCTTTGACCCACCGCCACCAGAGTTTTGCCCCATATGCATTATTGGTTGTTTGTGGATTTTGTAGCCCCAAGCCTCCTTTTCATTTTGGCCTGCAGACTTTCTCCCAGGCCACCAGGGCCCATTTTTTCTTTGTTTCCACACCTCGCCATAGGAAGTCCCTCTAAATGGATCTGATTTTCTGTAGGATCCCCTGTGGAGTGGGGAAGACTGACATCATAAAGGTTGGGATGGCTTGTAAAACAGTCTTGGTCAGGATCAGTCTGTCGGTTAGGTTAAGGGATCTATACGTCTAGTTTTTTACCCCCTCCTGTAACTTGTTTATTACTCCTTCCCAAGTTGACAACTTATAAACTTTGTCTGTCAAAGGAACCCCCAAATACTTGGTTGGAAGTGTTTTGAGTTCAAATCCTAGAATGTTGGTCAAATTCCTTTAGATAGCTAGATTGGTATTAAAGAAAAAGATCATCGACTTGGAGTGGTTGATCTCAATGCCCGAGGCTTCCCCAAAATATTCTAGGATTCTTTTGTAGGATTTAGCTTCCTTGACCGTGGGTATGCCATGGAGTAGTGTATCATCCACAAACTATTGGTGAGTTGAAGTAGGGCAGTTTTCGAAAGGTTTGAGCCCTGTTATTTCCCCAGTTGTTGTTGCGTTCTTTCTGCTCCGGCTGAGGCCTTCCATCATCAGAATGAACATGAAAGGAGACAATGGATCTCCTTGTATGATCCCTCTCATGGGCAGAAAGGTTTGGCCGGGGCTCCATTGATTAGTAGCGAGTAACTTGTTGTGGATACTAAACTGACTATCCAACTGATCCAGTGCTGGGTAAAACCAAAGGCTTCCAAGGTCTTGATCATATAATGGCAACTAATTTTGTCATAAGCTTTTGCTAGGTCCAGTTGTATTAACATTCCCCCCTTTTTCTGGAGTTTTAAGGTGTGAATGATCTCATGGGCCTAGATGATGTTGTCCATTATTTGTCTACCTTCCACGAAGCCTGTCTGTTCTTGTGATATCAGTGAGGGTAGGAGGGGTTTCAATCTATTTTCTATGACTTTGGAGATGATCTTGTATATCACATTACAAAGTGCTATGGGTCTGTACCGGTCCGGGGTTTTGGATTCATTTTCTTTGGGGATTAGGGTGATCATGGTTGCGTTTAGTGATTTAAGGATGGAGGCAGACCTTCTAGAGTCCTCTACTACCTTATAGATGTCATGTCTGATGATTTCCCAGCAGGCTTTGAAGAATTCCACAGTGAAGCCATCTGGACCTGGTGCTTTCCCACTGGGCATTTCCTGGAGAGCTTGGTCCACCTCTTCCATGGCGATAGGTTTGTTCAGGAAGATGTTTTGTTCCTCGGTAACCAAGCGTGGTATATGCTGGGTTATCCTCTGAATGGCCTCCGATCTGTCTTGATGCGGTTCTTGGGCTATCATGTGGAAGTGTCTAACCATAGTGCTTTCGATCTCCTGATGTGACTCGCGCTCGATTCCATCTTGGTCCTTGATCTTCAGGATTTTGTTATGGGCTCTTCTGGCCATGGTTGTTCTATGGAAGAACTTGGTGTTCCACTCTCCTTCCTTTAGCCACCGAATACGTGACTTCTGACGCCATAGTGTTTCCTTCTGCTGGCATCGTGCCTCCCACTCTTGGGTCATTTGGAGCTCTTCATTTTTTCAGTCCTCAGTATAGCCTTCCCGCATGCAAATTTCTTGGAGTTTTTTCATTTTTTCTTCGATATTGTTTTTCTCTGTGTTTATATTCTCGAAGATATCCTTGTTCCATTCCTTGAGTTTATTTTTGATGTATTTAATTTTCTTGTGTAGTTTGAACATCCTAGTCCCTTGCTTCGGTTGCTCCTCCCGCCACCATTGTTTGATTTTTTCCTTGAAATTCGGGTGAACAATCTAGAATTTCTCGAATCTGAAGGGTCTGTTCTTAGGTGCTATTTGGAAGCCTGCTTTTAGTTGCATTGGCCAGTGATCACATCCACCCTAGGGTAGGATGTTGCAATCTAAAGTTAGCCCCTACATAATGATTGACTTTGATATAAGGAATCGATCGAGTCTTGTAGCTACCTGAAACTGGTTCCTCTGTTTATTGTTCCAGGTGAACTGGCCATTCTTAGTTTGGCGATCTACCATCTCCGCTCTGTCTATAAAATTTGAAAATTCCTCTGCATCCTGATCCAGTCTTCTAATACCACCCTTCTTTTCAGCAAGGGAAGTGATAATGTTGAAGTCCCCTGCAAGGATCTAGTGGCGATTGGTGGCTCGACCTTTTATATCTTTTAGGTCTCGGATAATTCCTTTCTTTTCCTTTGGCCCATGGGACCCATACACATTTGTGCAGAGAATCTCCTTAGTGTTTCCTATGATTTGCATGCGCACTGTTAGGGTGTGCTTGGTTGCTTCGACTGCTATTAAATTTAGGATTTGTGGGTTCCACNGGATTTTGTAGCCCCAAGCCTCCTTTTCATTTTGGCCTGCAGACTTTCTCCCAGGCCACCAGGGCCCATTTTTTCTTTGTTTCCACACCTCGCCATAGGAAGTCCCTCTAAATGGCTCTGATTTTCTGTAGGATCCCCTGTGGAGTGGGGAAGACTGACATCATAAAGGTTGGGATGGCTTGTAAAACAGTCTTGGTCAGGATCAGTCTATCGGTTAGGTTAAGGGATCTATACGTCTAGTTTTTTACCCCCTCCTGTAACTTGTTTATTATTCCTTCCCAAGTTGACAACTTATAAACTTTGTCTGTCAAAGGAACCCCCAAATACTTGGTTGGAAGTGTTTTGAGTTCAAATCCTAGAATGTTGGTCAAATTCCTTTGGATAGCTAGATTGGTATTAAAGAAAAAGATCATCGACTTGGAGTGGTTGATCTCAATGCCCAAGGCTTCCCCAAAATCTTCTAGGATTCTTTTGTAGGATTTAGCTTCCTTGACCGTGGGTATGCCATGGAGTAGTGTATCATCCACAAACTGTTGGTGAGTTGAAGTAGGGCAGTTTTCGAAAGGTTTGAGCCCTGTTATTTCCCCAGTTGCTGTTGCGTTCTTTCTGCTCCGGCTGAGGCCTTCCATCATCAGAATGAACATGAAAGGAGACAATGGATCTCCTTGTATGATCCCTCTCATGGGCAGAAAGGTTTGGCCAGGGCTCCATTGCTTAGTAGCGAGTAACTTGTTGTGGATACTAAACTGACTATCCAACTGATCCAGTGCTGGGTAAAACCAAAGGCTTCCAAGGTCTTGATCATATAATGGCAACTAATTTTGTCATAAGCTTTTGCTAGGTCCAGTTGTATTAACATTCCCCCCTTTTTCTGGAGTTTTAAGGTGTGAATGATCTCATGGGCCTAGATGATGTTGTCCATTATTTGTCTACCTTCCACGAAGCCTGTCTGTTCTTGTGATATCAGTGAGGGTAGGAGGGGTTTCAATCTATTTTCTATGACTTTGGAGATGATCTTGTATATCACATTACAAAGTGCTATGGGTCTGTACCGGTCCGGGGTTTTGGATTCATTTTCTTTGGGGATTAGGGTGATCATGGTTGCGTTTAGTGATTTAAGGATGGAGGCAGACCTTCTAGAGTCCTCTACTACCTTATAGATGTCATGTCTGATGATTTCCCAGCAGGCTTTGAAGAATTCCACAGTGAAGCCATCTGGACCTGGTGCTTTCCCACTGGGCATTTCCTGGAGAGCTTGGTCCACCTCTTCCATGGCGATAGGTTTGTTCAGGAAGATGTTTTGTTCCTCGGTAACCAAGCGTGGTATATGCTGGGTTATCCTCTGAATGGCCTCCGATCTGTCTTGATGCGGTTCTTGGGCTATCATGTGGAAGTGTCTAACCATAGTGCTTTCGATCTCCTGATGTGACTCGCGCTCGATTCCATCTTGGTCCTTGATCTTCAGGATTTTGTTATGGGCTCTTCTGGCCATGGTTGTTCTATGGAAGAACTTGGTGTTCCACTCTCCTTCCTTTAGCCACCGAATACGTGACTTCTGACGCCATAGTGTTTCCTTCTGCTGGCATCGTGCCTCCCACTCTTGGGTCATTTGGAGCTCTTCATTTTTTCAGTCCTCAGTATAGCCTTCCCGCATGCAAATTTCTTGGAGTTTTTTCATTTTTTCTTCGATATTGTTTTTCTCTGTGTTTATATTCTCGAAGATATCCTTGTTCCATTCCTTGAGTTTATTTTTGATGTATTTAATTTTCTTGTGTAGTTTGAACATCCTAGTCCCTTGCTTCGGTTGCTCCTCCCGCCACCATTGTTTGATTTTTTCCTTGAAATTCGGGTGAACAATCTAGAATTTCTCGAATCTGAAGGGTCTGTTCTTAGGTGCTATTTGGAAGCCTGCTTTTAGTTGCATTGGCCAGTGATCACATCCACCCTAGGGTAGGATGTTGCAATCTAAAGTTAGCCCCTACATAATGATTGACTTTGATATAAGGAATCGATCGAGTCTTGTAGCTACCTGAAACTGGTTCCTCTGTTTATTGTTCCAGGTGAACTGGCCATTCTTAGTTTGGCGATCTACCATCTCCGCTCTGTCTATAAAATTTGAAAATTCCTCTGCATCCTGATCCAGTCTTCTAATACCACCCTTCTTTTCAGCAAGGGAAGTGATAATGTTGAAGTCCCCTGCAAGGATCTAGTGGCGATTGGTGGCTCGACCTTTTATATCTTTTAGGTCTCGGATAATTCCTTTCTTTTCCTTTGGCCCATGGGACCCATACACATTTGTGCAGAGAATCTCCTTAGTGTTTCCTATGATTTGCATGCGCACTGTTAGGGTGTGCTTGGTTGCTTCGACTGCTATTAAATTTAGGATTTGTGGGTTCCACAACCTGAGTATGCTCCGTGACCTTTGGTGGTCTTCGATGGCTACCATCTTGTACTTGCGCCAATGTTGTTTACTGATTGATTCCATTCTTTCTGTAGTACATTTCGTCTCTTGAATAAAACCGAGATCCGGTTGCTCCTGCTTTAGTTTATTCCTAAGGATTATTTGTTTTCTTGGGCTGTTTAGGCCTCTTATATTCCAAGTTATAACCTTCATTTAAACATGTGGGGGAGAGTGGGGAAATAGTTTCTTGATCTTACCCGAGTTTATCAGTAGCGCTCCCAGCTCCTGCAGTGCTACGTTGTTTGATTTCTTGCTTTTTTCCTCCTCATTTGTTTGGGTGATAGATGCGATTGTCCCTCGCCAACTTTCACTCCTAGGTATCCTATTTCCCCGTGTGTGCATTTTTGTCCTTTGGCTTTGGCTTCCTCCCGTAGGAGGAACATGTATTGGATGCAGTCGAGATGTTCTGTTGGTACGTTGTCGACTCCCTGCCTTTTCCATTGTTCTAATATGTGCGGAAGGTCTATTTCTTCCCTTTCCACCAGGTCTCTGAGATCGGGGTCTTCTATACCTACTTCACTCGGGGTTATTTCTGCATCTCCCTTTGCGTCTTACATGGCGGTGTTGTCGTCTTTTGTTTCTTCGTCCATCGGGGTTGCACAACTCCCCTGAGCTGTTGTATTGTTTGGCTGTTGGGTGGGCTCTTTTGTTGCATGGTATTTGACTTTTGGAGATTTTGCCGAGCCCTTGTCTTTTGATGTCCCTTCCTTCCATTGTATTCCGGGTCTCCTGGGTATTTCCTGTCGAGGTTTTATTTTGTTTTTTATTAGCTCTGTTCCTGGGGTTCGGAGTTATAAACCCTTCCTCGTCTTGCTGAGTTTTGGGATTTACCGATTCCTACTTTTTCTTTAGAGGGAACTCTCTGATCAAATGTCCATGTTCATGGCATCTTCTGTATCTAAAGGGGATCTGTTCGTAATCTTTGTTTTGGATCCATTCCTCATCCCTGAATTCCATACTTATGGATTCAGGAAGTGCTCCATAAACGTCCATCTCTATGCAAATTCTTGCATATGATGTGTATCTTCCTTTTAGGGTATCTTCTGAGGTCTTCACATATTTCCCCAGTTTGTTTCCTATAGCTTCAAAGGTAGAGGGAAACCAGTAGTCTAGGGGTAGGGAATAGAATCTCAGCCAGACTGGTACATTTTTGAAAGTTTCTTTCTCCGAGGAGAAGTTTTCTTTCCAGGGTTGCATGTAGAGTCTCGTTGAGGCGTGGAAGTATGGACCTCCCTCGAAGACTCTGTCCCTGTCCTCCAGGTTGATAAAGACTGTTGTGAAGAAACCCTTCGAGCTGAGGTGGAGCTCCACTTCTCCATTAGGCTTCCAGTAATATTTAATCCAGTTGCGCAGAGTTCTTTCTGTGGGCCATAACCCCATAAATTTGCATATGAGCGCATGCATCTTCATCTGGTCTCTGTAGAGTTGCGTTTGTGGGTCCTCCAGTACCACCTTGGGTATCATTTATGTTTTGGGCTTATAGGGGTTGATGTAATGACTGGTTTTAAATTAACAGCTAGTAATTCTACCAAATGTACATAATTTCTACTAGGTTTATACAAAAATAAAATTTCCAAATTTTCTCAACACTTACGCAAGTAAAATTTATCAATGAGTAATAAATCTAATTAAAACAATCCATAAATTTGAATTAAATACCTTAACTCTGATGCTATCCGTAGCTTGCTTCCTTGCCGCTTCTTTGGAACACTACCCAAAACCGACCTCCCTGTCGACTATTTATCTCCTAGCCCTAGGATATCAACGGATATCCTATCCCTCCGTGCCCAAAACCCCCAGCAAACCCCCGGTGCACTGTGTAAATTCCACTCCAAACTTCACTCTCCCTGCAATACTCACTGCAATACTCAGAGCTCCCAAAACCCTTCTCAACTCCCGTAGAATGCCCCCTCTCCAACTCCTTTCCCCCCGCTTATCCCTACTTCACCGCCTTCCCTTCATTTACTCTCCTACCTAATATCTTATCCCATTATTAAATATCTTATCCATTCATTAAATATCTTATCCATTCATTAATATGTTTCCATTTTCGGGAACGTAACTTAAATTAATAATATATCTTATTATTCACCATTAATTTAATACTTTATTAATTAATGAATTAATTAATAATTAAATCAATCATTAACCATCATGAACAACTATTTAATAATAATCAAATTAGAAATGTTATTT
>JZKD02S0418492.1:0-17953 GCA_000966675.3 Picea glauca | reverse complement strand
TGGGTTAAGGATCATCCACTCTATTAAATGTTGGCTAGTCAATTGAATCTGTGACTTGAACTGTTTCTTCTTCCTTTGATGGCATATTCACTTATCCTAGCCATGTAACCTTTTTTTCTCCTATGCCTTCAACACTGATAGTTCTAAGTTAATTAGTGAAAATGCTACTGCTAGCACTGGATTAATCGAATAATATGAGTCTATCACAAGTTGGATACTCAAGCAGTAGTTATAATCATGTCTACCCAAATTGAGAAGGCTAAAAGAGAAATCAAGGGTTGGAAGGACAAGTAAAGTCCTTGGCAGGTATGTACAAAACTGCGGTGAAGAGTCATGTTGAATTTCTTCAAGAAAAAAATGTGCACACAACTAAATTGGTTGATCAAAGCCATGAGATTTAAGAAAAGAAGGGATTGGAGCATATGTTCTCTAGAGTAAATAACAAGATTATGAATCTCATTCCTAATTACCTCAAGGTTTATCAATATATGAAGACAGTGGATGAAAAAATAAAGGCTATTAAGAAGACCACTGGAGACAAGTGAGAGATGTTAAAGAGGTCAAACTTGTACGTTGAGGTGATTAAGCAACAAAACTTTTGTGGGAGATAAAGTAATAGTGACTTCAAAGGGTAAATCAATGTCCTTTTTGTTAGAAAAATAGGTGTTCTCATTTCACCATAGATAATATAATAATATTGTCACCCAACCATAGGCCGAAGCCACCCCCAAGCACCTTGACCTTGACAAAGAATAATTTTGGAAGAAAACCCTAGGTCTAATAGCCAATCAAGGTAGTGTATCACTCTCCAGAGATAGCATACCAAGAAGAAAGTCCAAACCATAACCAAGAGAAATTACAAGCCTAAAACCAAAAATAAAAGTTGCAGTAGCTGCAGCTGCAACTACTCTCCAAACTTGCGCACAACTAAATTTCTGCAGTTGAGAGCTTTGTGTATCCAAATGAGCTCTGGCATCCTATATTTATACTTCTATTTCTTAGATTTTTGGGCCAACTTATCTTTATGGAGGCTAAAGAATCAATATTAATTATTTTCTTTAGCCGACTTGTCTTCTAGGGTTATGTCCAATGCTTTAGGTTTTCTTCTTGCTTCCCAGAATATTCTATCCTTGTCAAGGTTACACGTGGCAGATAATACCTCCCACGACTACCAAAATATAAACACTCCCTCCTAGCTAGGGAGGTATTAAAGGCAATAATCTTGAGCACAAACAGATCATTCAACCGGTAGCATCATCATAGCCACACATGATATCTCATGATCGAATCACAAGCACCATCATCATTATTAGTATCATCTAATAGCATCAACTGCATCATATCTCGAAGCCATACTCCGTCTAAGTAATCAGGCATGATGTTGAATAAGTCACTTACTCCACTGAGTGATACAAGAACCATTCTTCTAATCCAAACATATTTCCTAGAATAATAATTGTTCCAACAAACGTTGGAATCCACGCCATGGGCTACAAGGAATATTCGTATAATCCGGACATATATCCTAGAAGAATAAATGTCCTAGACCATTTCCGCCTGGAGAATGTATGTCCACCTGCACATTGACTTATCCATCTAGCTGGTAATCATTTCCAACACTATTGATAGTCTTCATGGCAATCAGAACAATGCCATTCAATAGAACGCAATTGTGTCTATCCATAGTAGTACACAACTACTATCCAGTGGTACACAACCACATCAAGTAGTACACATTTACTTAACCAGTGACACATAGTCACAACCAGTGGATCACATCCACCACAGTGGCATAAAAATACTTTCCAGAGACATACAGTCTCCACAGTAATCATATCATCTAATATCAAACTGCATAACAATATCATGATACAAACTGAGTCATCTGGGCCATTCTTCCACTCACATCTGTGAGATATGGAAGAGCATCTACTCTCAGAAAGTAAAACATTAGCCATGGGCTATCTGAACTATTCTTCTCAAGCATAGAAGAATAATTGTACTTGATTTCTGAGCCTGGACCAGTCACCTAACTGGGCCATTCCTTCGGCACTAATCATAGTGCAACCTAGAGAGAATGATTCTACCCTAGGGAATGTCTGTCCCTAATTGTTGAACCTGGACCATTTACCTAACTAGGTCATTCCTTCGACAAAAATCATAGTGCAACCTGGAGAGAATGAGTCTTCCCTAGGGAATGACTGTCTTAACCATTTCCTAACAAAATTACTATCCTGCACCAACCTCCAAAACGGACCATTCTTCGAAACTGCTCACAACTTTGAACTTTAAAAGAATGATTGCCCAGTGAGGTAGACCATTCTACTTGACCACTACTCATAGTGACTTCCAAGAAGAATGATTGTCCTAGACCATTCCCCCACACTGGCCACAAGGAGAATCATTTTCTATGGTACATCATCAATCTATCGAACCATTTTCATTAAGAAAATGACTATCCAATCTGGACCATTTTCCTAACTGGAAAATGCTTGTCCGTCATAAATCTCAAACCACTTTCCTAAATGGAAAGGAAATTACCATCCTAGACCATTTTTCGAACTGAAAAATGATTTTCCATAAATCAATAACATATCAGTTCTCCCTCCCAACCTGGGAGTATTCTCTTCCTTTTTCAATAAGGAAGTTGTCTCCACAAGCCTCAGCTTGTCTCTCAAGTACGCAAAATTTTCATCTTTGACAGAGGCTTTACAAAAATATATGTCATCTTCTCATCAATGGAGATATACTGGAGAACCACTTCTCTCTTCTGGAATTTATCACAGAGAATATAATGCTTGATCTCAATGTACTTTGGTCTATCATGGAACACTGGTTTTCTCTGAAGCCTTCACATAGCCCTGATCATTACAATATATCATGGTTGAATTCAATACTTATGTTTCCTGCTAGCTCATGACATCATGGCAAAGCTCAAACTAAAACATATCCAAGTAGCACTTCTTCTGTCATCATGAGAATTTGTCATGGATTAGTAATCCATCATCCCGGACTTCTGAATAACCATTTTGATACACTATTTTTGTCATAGAAGGTTTTCACCATACTTCTATTGTATATAAGATACTTTGCATCATGTTGTCTGAATCCATACAGGGTCTTCTTATATATGCATACATGGGTCTCTTAGTATAAGCTTCTTTCTCAATTTTCTTTACTTGGGAAGAATAGTCTTTTATATGTAAATTCCAATTCATGGATACTACAGGAGGTATATCTGGTTTACTAGAATGAGTTGTCGTCGTAGTCTTTTCCCTTCTTCTGGAAGAACTTTTGAATCTCGCAATGCTTCCATTCATAAGTCTTTTTCACATTTTCTTACATACATTGTTCTTTATCATAACTTCCATTTCTTCTTCTTGATTTCTTCTAGTAGGTTCAAACCAAGTCGGTAGTATTTGTGATTCTCGGTATAATAACTGGTTGTTATGGATTTTCTTTCTTTCTTGGAATATTCATTTTCTTCCTCATATTTCTCTTTAGCTCTTGGGTCCATCAAGTCGTCTATAGATTCCATGCCTTGAAGATTCCAAATTCTTCCTTTCATCATAGGATCATGTATGTAGATGGACAACCAAGGATACTTTAAGGACTATTTTCAAAGAAGACTTCTTCTGAACACGTGTTTCTTATCATGGCTACTACTTTCAATGGGAACATGGACAGATACTTCATAATCCTCAATGGATCATATCATTTAGGATTATCTCCCTCCTAATCCTTGCTTCATGCATGAATGCATGCTCTTCTTTTGGAATTTTGTAATCATCTCCCTCCAACTAAGAGAGTCCACACTTCCGTGTGCATCCTTATTTCCTTATGCAAAGTGTCACAAGTCTTTTTCTAATTTCCTCTTGTTTGTTGAATTCTTTCCGTTTTGACTTATTTTGGGTCTCTTCAAGTTTGATTATGATTTTGTCTTATCTGGCAGTTGTTACTTATATAATATCTTCCATAGGAATTGTTACCAAGGATTGTCAATGTACTTCATATTTTCATGTGTATTGCTTGACTTGTAGTCATCGTGATAGAAATCCCTATATTGTTATCCTTCCATAGGTATTGTTTCACTTGAACATCTTATCTTCTGAGAAAGAGATATGCATGATATGTACAAAAACTATGTAAACATGGTATGTACAAGAACTTTGAAGAATATTGTTACCTTGACTTAAAAGAAGAAATATGATTCATCTTGTTTGACTTTCTTTGAGGGTTCCTTTTCTTCGAAAATTGTTGCTTTGTGTGTTTACTTTCTTTTCTTTAACTCAGGATAGTGATTCTTGTAGTGACCATATTTTCGATAGTTGAAGCATTGTATTTTTGACATATCATTTTCTTGATTTGGTTTCTTCCTTGAGTCAAATTTCTTCTTATTCCTGAATTTATTGAACTTTGTTGTGTAGGCTCGATCATCATATTTTCCTTTGGAATCTTTCTTTTGTGTTAATCCTTGATTCTTCTTGTGCATAGCAAGTCCAAAGTTCTTCAAATGTGGGATCCTCCTTTCTTGTGTTCATGCTTGCGGAAAATGCATCCCATGTCTTGGGAAGGCCATTGAGTATATATTTACCAGTTCCTTTTCTGAAATGATTTCTTCAATGGCTTGTAGTTGATCTCTTAACTGAAATATTCTTACCAAGTATGATGTTATGTTGTCATCATCATTCATTTTCATATCACGGAGATCATTCTTCAGACTCATTATTTGTCCAATGTTTCTAACTGAGAAGAGGTTAGTTAGGGCATCGTACATATTCTTAGATGAGTCAAGATGAGAGATGTAGGGTATCATGTGGTCTTTTGAAAATTCCACTATGATACTCATGGAATTGATGTCATTGTTCTTGAACTTCTCCATAATTGCAACATTCTAAGGTTCCTTCTCTTTTCCTTATTCAAATTATGGTTCCACGATATTTCCTTTCATGATATCCAACACTTTATTTTTTGAAAGGATGAGATCAATCCTTGTATTCCATGCTCTGAAGTTAGACGACCCTTCTAACTTGTTTTCTGACTTCATAGAGTAATTCATGACTGCTTTGACTTGGTCAACCTTTGACTTTGACCAAAAAACTCAAACTTGACGTCTTAGCTTGCTAAGAGTACCAGGAGGCGCACTAGGCTATCCAGGAATTAGTTCAAGCTCTTCACTTAAGGTGCCTTAACAAGAGGGTTAGGGTTTCGTTGTTGCAGCAAAACTTTGACTGCAACTGCAACCGTAACTATAACTGAGAAAAATCTCTGCATCTATCTTCCAATGGTTAGATTGTCCGAAGATAGTGTGGGCCCATAACCTGTTAGAAAAATAGGTGTGCTCGTTTCACCATAGACAATATAGCAATATTGTCACCTAACCATAGGTCGAAGCCACCCCCGAGCACCTTAACCTTGACAGAGAATAATTCTAGAAGCAAACCCTAGGCCTAATAACCAATCAATGTAGTGTATCACTCTCTAGAGATAGCGTACCAAGCAGAAATTCCAAACCATAACCAAGAGAGAGTCCAAGCCTAAAACCGAAAATACAACTTGCAGTAGTTGCAGCTACAGCTACTCACTAGACATGTGCATAACTAAATTTAAGCAGTTGTGAGTTGTGTGTATCCAAATGAGCTCTGGCATCCTATATTTATACTTCTCTTTCTTAGTTGTCTGGGCTGACTTCTTTTTCTAGAGGCTAAAGACTCAATATTAATTATTTTCTTTAGTCGACTTGTCTTCTAAGGTTATGTCCAATGCTTTAGGGTTTCTTCTTTCTTCCCAGAATATTATATTCTTGTTGGGGTTACACATGGAGGTTAATACCTCCCATAGCTACCAAAATATCAACACTTTTCACATGCTCTACCTAGGGTAAATAATGGAGATTTATGACACTTGGTTGGATAGATACTCTACTTTTGAGGTATACTCTGCCACCTCCACTAGAGTGTCTAAACTCACACCACTGAATGCAATAACGGAGAATGGTAACTTGAATACCATGAATGGATATATATATTGGAGAATATGCATATACTTGGGGGTGGGATGGGTTATCACATAAATTTTTCAAGGGTCACAAAACGACCAAGTCCTTTGTTGCATAGGAAATGTCCAAACGTAGGACTCAAAAGCAATCCATTTCGGGTTTGAAATACAAGCAGCGAGCAGATTTATTTTTCAACGGAAAAGATCCCAGGAGTAGTTCAGATCAACGTCTCTCGTGCATTTAGAATGTCAAAGTTGTGCGAGGTTTAATGACTAGACAGAAGCCCCATAGTTGTAGATCAAGGGTCGCACATCCTCCAGATCGGACGGTCATGATTTACTTCGGGACTTCGGTACTTTTGACTTTGGGACTTCCCCTCTCGTTTTCCTCCGGAGTAATTTCTCCTTGAGTTGCAGATCAGATGCCACGTGTCCTCCAGAACAGACGGTCAGGATTTGCTTCGACACTTCGGACTTCGGAAGTTTTGGCTTCTCCACTCCTGATTTCCTCCGTAGTACTTTTCTCTTGGAGTGCGCGGATATTTGTCACGTGTCCCTCCAAATTGGATAGTCATGATTTATTTCGTAACTTTGGACTTCGAGAGTTTCAGGACTTCCCCTCTCAAGATCCTCCGAAGTGTTTTCTCCCAAATTCCACAGATCTTTGTCGCATGTTCGTCCAAATCTAATGATGGTAGTTTACTTCGGGAGTTCGAGCTTTGGGATTTTTGGCTCCTCCCATCTTGTTTTCCTCTGGAGCACTTTCTCCCGGATTCCACAGATCTTTGTCGTGTGTCCTCATCAGATCGATGGTGGTTGCTCACTTTGGAGATCCAATGTTCATTTCAGGTCGCCATGTCACTCAGGCCCATACTATTCCGAGAATTATTCCATCTCTACATGTATGAAATGCCAAAGTACTTGGCACCCATCAGTTCTCACATATGGTTCCCTCATCAGTCATGACACATGGCATCCATCTAGTGCCGACATGTGGCAATAATTCCAATCCATTTGGTTGCATCATTCGCTCATTTTGTATTGGAATGAATAGCAGGCAGAAAGAATTAAGCACCGAGATGAAGATCAGGGACAGACCCAGGAGTGTATCGTGATCTATATCGTGCCTATATCTCTCCATAGTGAGTGCCTACCTATAGTGACTGCGAGCAAGCTTTCTATGTGACATGTGTCACCCCTATTTTCATGACACATCAGCATAGTGATGTCAGGCCACCACATTAGCATTGTGATATCATTCTCCAGGAGATGTTATTGTTCAGCACCAAAAGTAGCACCATCTCTAATCGAAGTTAGAAGGATCCTAGTGTTGGAAAGTGGTTAAACTTCAGTGAGGAAGATGAATTAGCAGAGGTTCCCAGATCGTGGATCACGACCAGATCAATGACCATGTCTCATTGTGTGGATGTAACATGTTTGAACGATTAAATTATTGAGTGGTCCTGCAATTGAAACCAAGGTATAGAGAGTGTTGTGTGGCAAGAGGTGGTGAATTGTGGGATCAAAAGTGGTGTGGATCCAAGCCGCCTTTGACGGCCCCACAATCACATGCTTATTCAGCATCAAATCCATGAATGGAATGTGTTCGCCCCCTAATCGTCCATTCGCGCTCCAATCCCAAGGAGGATTTAGTTAATGGAAAGGAAATGGTATTTGAAACCTCAGCTCAGTCCATAAACATAAGGCGTGAAAGCTATGGCCGAGGAGACAGAGTTGTCAGCCTGAGGTCTCTATATTTTTTCAGTTTGTAAGCCTGAGGGCTTGGATTGTAAATATTATGTTATTGAAGATTCCTTTGAGTTTTTTTTATCAGATGGTATTCTTAGTTTACATGTTGTTTTGTTTTTCTTGTATGGATGTAATCTCTCTAATCTATGGATTCCTAAGGTGGTAGAGGATATGTTGTCATCATGCCCATATTTCATGGTTCATCAGATATTTTATTTTTTCTCATCTGGATGTAATCTCTCTGATCTATGGATTCCTGAGGCGGTAGAGGATATGTTGTCATCATGCCCATCTTTCATGGTTCATCACTCAAACATTTTCTATTTTTATTCTTGTCTGGATGTAGCATCTCTTTGATCTATGGATTCCTGAGGTGGTAGAGGATTTGTTGTCATCTTGCCCATCTTTCATGGTTCATCACTCATACATTTTATGTCTTCTTTCTCATCATAACCACATAAATCCTTTTGTCTGATAAGCAGTTTAAATGCTTTCATTAGCATGATACTTATGACTCCATATTCCAATGATCAAGGATTGATCTGCAACGACCTCTGTTATCTTTTCCTTTCTTTGCAGTCTTGTCCCGATCCACCTACTCAAACCAATTTTAATCCATTTTACTTTGTTTTTTATGGGTATTGGGCTTATCCTCTTGCAGTCGGAGGGTGATTCTTAGTGCTAACATTAATGGTGTCGTTGTTGGGAAAGAAAGTGAAGATATCTTCCCTGGGAGAACGACAACGAAAAGATCCAGTTTTAGATGATGAACTGAAGTTTGACACATTGTTTTAACTGCTCATCTTTCACCATGGCGACTCCATTTTTCTAAAATCTATTGACGACTCCACCGATTTGAAATGGACAATATTTTAGCTCAGAGGTATGCTTTCTGTGATTTTTCAAATGTAGTTGGTTTCCCTAATCTAGTGCCTAGTAGAGATGAATGGGAAAGCAGCCTTCCTAAATTTCAAGGAAAAGAGTGGGAGGAACCAGCTGAACACTTGCTGGATTTTCATGATTTTATTCATAAAATTTGCATCGTGCATTAATATGTTTAGATAAATATTTTCAGGTATTCATTAGAGGGGATAGATCGCGATTGGTGTAGATCTCTCCCAGTTGCAAGTATCATTTCTTTGACAGGATTTCATGCAGCTTTCAATTCCTTTTCTAAAGAATATTTTCCAGCTGAACGTCTTTTCAAGGGATGTTGTAATGATTTTTCTTTNTGCTAGCACTGGATTAATCGAATAATATGAGTCTATCACAAGTTGGATACTCAAGCAGTAGTTATAATCATGTCTACCCAAATTGAGAAGGCTAAAAGAGAAATCAAGGGTTGGAAGGACAAGTAAAGTCCTTGGCAGGTATGTACAAAACTGCGGTGAAGAGTCATGTTGAATTTCTTCAAGAAAAAAATGTGCACACAACTAAATTGGTTGATCAAAGCCATGAGATTTAAGAAAAGAAGGGATTGGAGCATATGTTCTCTAGAGTAAATAACAAGATTATGAATCTCATTCCTAATTACCTCAAGGTTTATCAATATATGAAGACAGTGGATGAAAAAATAAAGGCTATTAAGAAGACCACTGGAGACAAGTGAGAGATGTTAAAGAGGTCAAACTTGTACGTTGAGGTGATTAAGCAACAAAACTTTTGTGGGAGATAAAGTAATAGTGACTTCAAAGGGTAAATCAATGTCCTTTTTGTTAGAAAAATAGGTGTTCTCATTTCACCATAGATAATATAATAATATTGTCACCCAACCATAGGCCGAAGCCACCCCCAAGCACCTTGACCTTGACAAAGAATAATTTTGGAAGAAAACCCTAGGTCTAATAGCCAATCAAGGTAGTGTATCACTCTCCAGAGATAGCATACCAAGAAGAAAGTCCAAACCATAACCAAGAGAAATTACAAGCCTAAAACCAAAAATAAAAGTTGCAGTAGCTGCAGCTGCAACTACTCTCCAAACTTGCGCACAACTAAATTTCTGCAGTTGAGAGCTTTGTGTATCCAAATGAGCTCTGGCATCCTATATTTATACTTCTATTTCTTAGATTTTTGGGCCAACTTATCTTTATGGAGGCTAAAGAATCAATATTAATTATTTTCTTTAGCCGACTTGTCTTCTAGGGTTATGTCCAATGCTTTAGGTTTTCTTCTTGCTTCCCAGAATATTCTATCCTTGTCAAGGTTACACGTGGCAGATAATACCTCCCACGACTACCAAAATATAAACACTCCCTCCTAGCTAGGGAGGTATTAAAGGCAATAATCTTGAGCACAAACAGATCATTCAACCGGTAGCATCATCATAGCCACACATGATATCTCATGATCGAATCACAAGCACCATCATCATTATTAGTATCATCTAATAGCATCAACTGCATCATATCTCGAAGCCATACTCCGTCTAAGTAATCAGGCATGATGTTGAATAAGTCACTTACTCCACTGAGTGATACAAGAACCATTCTTCTAATCCAAACATATTTCCTAGAATAATAATTGTTCCAACAAACGTTGGAATCCACGCCATGGGCTACAAGGAATATTCGTATAATCCGGACATATATCCTAGAAGAATAAATGTCCTAGACCATTTCCGCCTGGAGAATGTATGTCCACCTGCACATTGACTTATCCATCTAGCTGGTAATCATTTCCAACACTATTGATAGTCTTCATGGCAATCAGAACAATGCCATTCAATAGAACGCAATTGTGTCTATCCATAGTAGTACACAACTACTATCCAGTGGTACACAACCACATCAAGTAGTACACATTTACTTAACCAGTGACACATAGTCACAACCAGTGGATCACATCCACCACAGTGGCATAAAAATACTTTCCAGAGACATACAGTCTCCACAGTAATCATATCATCTAATATCAAACTGCATAACAATATCATGATACAAACTGAGTCATCTGGGCCATTCTTCCACTCACATCTGTGAGATATGGAAGAGCATCTACTCTCAGAAAGTAAAACATTAGCCATGGGCTATCTGAACTATTCTTCTCAAGCATAGAAGAATAATTGTACTTGATTTCTGAGCCTGGACCAGTCACCTAACTGGGCCATTCCTTCGGCACTAATCATAGTGCAACCTAGAGAGAATGATTCTACCCTAGGGAATGTCTGTCCCTAATTGTTGAACCTGGACCATTTACCTAACTAGGTCATTCCTTCGACAAAAATCATAGTGCAACCTGGAGAGAATGAGTCTTCCCTAGGGAATGACTGTCTTAACCATTTCCTAACAAAATTACTATCCTGCACCAACCTCCAAAACGGACCATTCTTCGAAACTGCTCACAACTTTGAACTTTAAAAGAATGATTGCCCAGTGAGGTAGACCATTCTACTTGACCACTACTCATAGTGACTTCCAAGAAGAATGATTGTCCTAGACCATTCCCCCACACTGGCCACAAGGAGAATCATTTTCTATGGTACATCATCAATCTATCGAACCATTTTCATTAAGAAAATGACTATCCAATCTGGACCATTTTCCTAACTGGAAAATGCTTGTCCGTCATAAATCTCAAACCACTTTCCTAAATGGAAAGGAAATTACCATCCTAGACCATTTTTCGAACTGAAAAATGATTTTCCATAAATCAATAACATATCAGTTCTCCCTCCCAACCTGGGAGTATTCTCTTCCTTTTTCAATAAGGAAGTTGTCTCCACAAGCCTCAGCTTGTCTCTCAAGTACGCAAAATTTTCATCTTTGACAGAGGCTTTACAAAAATATATGTCATCTTCTCATCAATGGAGATATACTGGAGAACCACTTCTCTCTTCTGGAATTTATCACAGAGAATATAATGCTTGATCTCAATGTACTTTGGTCTATCATGGAACACTGGTTTTCTCTGAAGCCTTCACATAGCCCTGATCATTACAATATATCATGGTTGAATTCAATACTTATGTTTCCTGCTAGCTCATGACATCATGGCAAAGCTCAAACTAAAACATATCCAAGTAGCACTTCTTCTGTCATCATGAGAATTTGTCATGGATTAGTAATCCATCATCCCGGACTTCTGAATAACCATTTTGATACACTATTTTTGTCATAGAAGGTTTTCACCATACTTCTATTGTATATAAGATACTTTGCATCATGTTGTCTGAATCCATACAGGGTCTTCTTATATATGCATACATGGGTCTCTTAGTATAAGCTTCTTTCTCAATTTTCTTTACTTGGGAAGAATAGTCTTTTATATGTAAATTCCAATTCATGGATACTACAGGAGGTATATCTGGTTTACTAGAATGAGTTGTCGTCGTAGTCTTTTCCCTTCTTCTGGAAGAACTTTTGAATCTCGCAATGCTTCCATTCATAAGTCTTTTTCACATTTTCTTACATACATTGTTCTTTATCATAACTTCCATTTCTTCTTCTTGATTTCTTCTAGTAGGTTCAAACCAAGTCGGTAGTATTTGTGATTCTCGGTATAATAACTGGTTGTTATGGATTTTCTTTCTTTCTTGGAATATTCATTTTCTTCCTCATATTTCTCTTTAGCTCTTGGGTCCATCAAGTCGTCTATAGATTCCATGCCTTGAAGATTCCAAATTCTTCCTTTCATCATAGGATCATGTATGTAGATGGACAACCAAGGATACTTTAAGGACTATTTTCAAAGAAGACTTCTTCTGAACACGTGTTTCTTATCATGGCTACTACTTTCAATGGGAACATGGACAGATACTTCATAATCCTCAATGGATCATATCATTTAGGATTATCTCCCTCCTAATCCTTGCTTCATGCATGAATGCATGCTCTTCTTTTGGAATTTTGTAATCATCTCCCTCCAACTAAGAGAGTCCACACTTCCGTGTGCATCCTTATTTCCTTATGCAAAGTGTCACAAGTCTTTTTCTAATTTCCTCTTGTTTGTTGAATTCTTTCCGTTTTGACTTATTTTGGGTCTCTTCAAGTTTGATTATGATTTTGTCTTATCTGGCAGTTGTTACTTATATAATATCTTCCATAGGAATTGTTACCAAGGATTGTCAATGTACTTCATATTTTCATGTGTATTGCTTGACTTGTAGTCATCGTGATAGAAATCCCTATATTGTTATCCTTCCATAGGTATTGTTTCACTTGAACATCTTATCTTCTGAGAAAGAGATATGCATGATATGTACAAAAACTATGTAAACATGGTATGTACAAGAACTTTGAAGAATATTGTTACCTTGACTTAAAAGAAGAAATATGATTCATCTTGTTTGACTTTCTTTGAGGGTTCCTTTTCTTCGAAAATTGTTGCTTTGTGTGTTTACTTTCTTTTCTTTAACTCAGGATAGTGATTCTTGTAGTGACCATATTTTCGATAGTTGAAGCATTGTATTTTTGACATATCATTTTCTTGATTTGGTTTCTTCCTTGAGTCAAATTTCTTCTTATTCCTGAATTTATTGAACTTTGTTGTGTAGGCTCGATCATCATATTTTCCTTTGGAATCTTTCTTTTGTGTTAATCCTTGATTCTTCTTGTGCATAGCAAGTCCAAAGTTCTTCAAATGTGGGATCCTCCTTTCTTGTGTTCATGCTTGCGGAAAATGCATCCCATGTCTTGGGAAGGCCATTGAGTATATATTTACCAGTTCCTTTTCTGAAATGATTTCTTCAATGGCTTGTAGTTGATCTCTTAACTGAAATATTCTTACCAAGTATGATGTTATGTTGTCATCATCATTCATTTTCATATCACGGAGATCATTCTTCAGACTCATTATTTGTCCAATGTTTCTAACTGAGAAGAGGTTAGTTAGGGCATCGTACATATTCTTAGATGAGTCAAGATGAGAGATGTAGGGTATCATGTGGTCTTTTGAAAATTCCACTATGATACTCATGGAATTGATGTCATTGTTCTTGAACTTCTCCATAATTGCAACATTCTAAGGTTCCTTCTCTTTTCCTTATTCAAATTATGGTTCCACGATATTTCCTTTCATGATATCCAACACTTTATTTTTTGAAAGGATGAGATCAATCCTTGTATTCCATGCTCTGAAGTTAGACGACCCTTCTAACTTGTTTTCTGACTTCATAGAGTAATTCATGACTGCTTTGACTTGGTCAACCTTTGACTTTGACCAAAAAACTCAAACTTGACGTCTTAGCTTGCTAAGAGTACCAGGAGGCGCACTAGGCTATCCAGGAATTAGTTCAAGCTCTTCACTTAAGGTGCCTTAACAAGAGGGTTAGGGTTTCGTTGTTGCAGCAAAACTTTGACTGCAACTGCAACCGTAACTATAACTGAGAAAAATCTCTGCATCTATCTTCCAATGGTTAGATTGTCCGAAGATAGTGTGGGCCCATAACCTGTTAGAAAAATAGGTGTGCTCGTTTCACCATAGACAATATAGCAATATTGTCACCTAACCATAGGTCGAAGCCACCCCCGAGCACCTTAACCTTGACAGAGAATAATTCTAGAAGCAAACCCTAGGCCTAATAACCAATCAATGTAGTGTATCACTCTCTAGAGATAGCGTACCAAGCAGAAATTCCAAACCATAACCAAGAGAGAGTCCAAGCCTAAAACCGAAAATACAACTTGCAGTAGTTGCAGCTACAGCTACTCACTAGACATGTGCATAACTAAATTTAAGCAGTTGTGAGTTGTGTGTATCCAAATGAGCTCTGGCATCCTATATTTATACTTCTCTTTCTTAGTTGTCTGGGCTGACTTCTTTTTCTAGAGGCTAAAGACTCAATATTAATTATTTTCTTTAGTCGACTTGTCTTCTAAGGTTATGTCCAATGCTTTAGGGTTTCTTCTTTCTTCCCAGAATATTATATTCTTGTTGGGGTTACACATGGAGGTTAATACCTCCCATAGCTACCAAAATATCAACACTTTTCACATGCTCTACCTAGGGTAAATAATGGAGATTTATGACACTTGGTTGGATAGATACTCTACTTTTGAGGTATACTCTGCCACCTCCACTAGAGTGTCTAAACTCACACCACTGAATGCAATAACGGAGAATGGTAACTTGAATACCATGAATGGATATATATATTGGAGAATATGCATATACTTGGGGGTGGGATGGGTTATCACATAAATTTTTCAAGGGTCACAAAACGACCAAGTCCTTTGTTGCATAGGAAATGTCCAAACGTAGGACTCAAAAGCAATCCATTTCGGGTTTGAAATACAAGCAGCGAGCAGATTTATTTTTCAACGGAAAAGATCCCAGGAGCAGTTCACATCAACGTCTCTCATGCATTTAGAATGTCAAAGTTGTGCGAGGTTTAATGACTAGACAGAAGCCCCATAGTTGTAGATCAAGGGTCGCACATCCTCTAGATCAGACGGTCATGATTTACTTCGGGACTTCGGTACTTTTGAATTTGGGACTTCCCCTCTTGTTTTCCTCCGGAGTAATTTCTCCTTGAGTTGCATATCAGACGCCACGTGTCCTCCAGAACAGACGGTCAGGATTTGCTTCGACACTTCGTACTTCGGAAGTTTCGACTTCTCCACTCCTGATTTCCTCTGTAGTACTTTTCTCTTGGAGTGCGCGGATATTTGTCATGTGTCCCTCCAGATTGGACAGTCATGATTTATTTCGTAACTTTGGACTTCGAGAGTTTCAGGACTTCCCCTCTCAAGATCCTCCGAAGTATTTTCTCCCAAATTCCACAGATCTTTGTCGCATGTTCATCCAAATCTAATGATGGTAGTTTACTTCGGGAGTTCAAGCTTTGGTATTTTTGGCTCCTCCCATCTTGTTTTCCTCTGGAGCACTTTCTCCCGGATTCCACAGATCTTTGTCGTCTGTCCTCATCAGATCGATGGTGGTTGCTCACTTTGGAGCTCCAATGTTCATTTCAGGTCGCCCTGTCACTCAGGCCCATACTATTCCGAGAATTATTCCATCTCTACATGTCTGAAATGCCAAAGTACTTGGCACCCATCAGTTCTCACATATGGTTCCCTCATCAGTCATGACACATGGCATCCATCTAGTGCCGACATGTGGCAATCATTCCAAGCCATTTGGTTGCATCATTCGCTCATTTTGTATTGGAATGAATAGCAGGCAGAAAGAATTAAGCACCGAGATGAAGATCAGGGACAAACCCAGGAGTGTATCATGATCTATATCGTGCCTATATCTCTCCATAGTGAGTGCGAGCAAGATTTCTATGTGACATGTGTCACCCCTATTTTTATGACACATCAGCATAGTGACGTCAGGCCACCACATTAACATTGTGATATCATTCTCCAGGAGATGTTATTGTTCAGCACCAAAAGTAGCACCATCTCTAATCGAAGTTAGAAGGATCCTAGTGTTGGCAAGCAGTTAAACTTCAATGAGGGAGATGAATTAGCAGAGGTTCCCAGATCGTGGATCACGACCAGATCAACGACCATGTCTCATTGCGTGGATGTAACATGTTTGAACGATTAAATTATTGAGTGGTCCTGCAATTGAAACCATGGTATAGAGAGTGTTGTGTGGCATGAGGTGGTGAATTGTGGGATCAAAAGTGGTGTGTATCCAAGCCGCCTTTGACGGCCCCACAATCACATGCTTATTCAGCATCAAATCCATGAATGGAATGTGTTCGCCCCCTAATCGTCCATTCGCGCTCCAATCCCAAGGAGGATTTAGTTAATGGAAAGGAAATGGTATTTGAAACCTCAGCTCAGTCCATAAACATAAGGCGTGAAAGCTATGGCCGAGGAGACAGAGTTGTCAGCCTGAGGTCTCTATATTTTTTCAGTTTGTAAGCCTGAGGGCTTGGATTGTAAATATTATGTTATTGAAGATTCCTTTGAGTTTTTTTTATCAGATGGTATTCTTAGTTTACATGTTGTTTTGTTTTTCTTGTATGGATGTAATCTCTCTAATCTATGGATTCCTAAGGTGGTAGAGGATATGTTGTCATCATGCCCATATTTCATGGTTCATCAGATATTTTATTTTTTCTCATCTGGATGTAATCTCTCTGATCTATGGATTCCTGAGGCGGTAGAGGATATGTTGTCATCATGCCCATCTTTCATGGTTCATCACTCAAACATTTTCTATTTTTATTCTTGTCTGGATGTAGCATCTCTTTGATCTATGGATTCCTGAGGTGGTAGAGGATTTGTTGTCATCTTGCCCATCTTTCATGGTTCATCACTCATACATTTTATGTCTTCTTTCTCATCATAACCACATAAATCCTTTTGTCTGATAAGCAGTTTAAATGCTTTCATTAGCATGATACTTATGACTCCATATTCCAATGATCAAGGATTGATCTGCAACGACCTCTGTTATCTTTTCCTTTCTTTGCAGTCTTGTCCCGATCCACCTACTCAAACCAATTTTAATCCATTTTACTTTGTTTTTTATGGGTATTGGGCTTATCCTCTTGCAGTCGGAGGGTGATTCTTAGTGCTAACATTAATGGTGTCGTTGTTGGGAAAGAAAGTGAAGATATCTTCCCTGGGAGAACGACAACGAAAAGATCCAGTTTTAGATGATGAACTGAAGTTTGACACATTGTTTTAACTGCTCATCTTTCACCATGGCGACTCCATTTTTCTAAAATCTATTGACGACTCCACCGATTTGAAATGGACAATATTTTAGCTCAGAGGTATGCTTTCTGTGATTTTTCAAATGTAGTTGGTTTCCCTAATCTAGTGCCTAGTAGAGATGAATGGGAAAGCAGCCTTCCTAAATTTCAAGGAAAAGAGTGGGAGGAACCAGCTGAACACTTGCTGGATTTTCATGATTTTATTCATAAAATTTGCATCGTGCATTAATATGTTTAGATAAATATTTTCAGGTATTCATTAGAGGGGATAGATCGCGATTGGTGTAGATCTCTCCCAGTTGCAAGTATCATTTCTTTGACAGGATTTCATGCAGCTTTCAATTCCTTTTCTAAAGAATATTTTCCAGCTGAACGTCTTTTCAAGGGATGTTGTAATGATTTTTCTTTTCTCCATAAAGATTTTTCCAGTCATGAAAGCTCGATTTGTGATGAAGCATTTATTGTAGAATAAAACATTTACCATGAAGATCATGAGATGTTGAATTATATTCATTATAATAGCACTAACACAGAAACACCTAGCATCATATCAGATGTATCTGTTGTTTTAAGTGTTCATGAAGATCAACA
>JZKD02S0418481.1:0-17954 GCA_000966675.3 Picea glauca | reverse complement strand
GTCTTCTGGCATGGGATAAATTGTTCCATCTTTGAGAATCTATCAACCAAAACAAATATGGAATCACTTCCCCTTTGGGTTCCAGACAATCCCAACACAAAATCCATGCTTATTGCATCCTGAGGCTTATCTGGAATAGGCAATGGATAATACAATCCAGTGTTATGTTTCTTTCCCTTTGCATACTGGAAAATATTACATTTGTTCACAAAATTCTTCACATCTTCTCTCATACCTGGCCAATAGTATGAACTGTTTAACTATGCAAATGCCTTGTCATAAATGAAATGTCCTGCTAGACCTCCATTGTGTTTTTCCTTCAACAAATTTTCTCTCATCGAGCACCTCAGTATGCACAATTGGAAACCTTTAAACATCAATCCATATTGAATCATATACTCTGTCCATTGGTTTTTTTCTTTTAGAACATGATTTACACATGCTTCATATGCTTCTTTGAAATCTGGATAATCACAATACATATCCTTAAGGTGTTCAAACCCCAAGGTCTTGACCTGAAATTCTTGCAGAATCAAACATCTCCTGCTCAATGCATCAATAACTTTGTTAGCATTACCAGAAATATGTTTAATGACAAAAGTGAAATTTTGCATAAATTCTATCCACTTAGCATGTCTCTAGTTTAACTTCTCCTGTCTAGTTATGAATTGTAAATCTTGGTTATCGTTGTACAAGACAAATTCCTTTGGAACAAGGTAGTGCTTCCATTTATTCAAGGATTGAGTTATGTCATAACATTGTTTATCATATGTGGATTAGTTTCCCTTAGTCTCATTCAACTTCTCACTGAAATACGCAACAAGCCTATTATCTTGGCTCAAAACTGCTCCAGTTGCAACTCCACTCGCATCACACCTTACTCAAAATGTCTTCCTAAAATTTGGCAAGACCAGAATTGGTCGTTCTGTTATCTTCTCCTTCAATATATTGAAAATTTTCTTAGCTTATTCTGTCCATTTAAAATACTTGTGCCTCTTCTTCACTATATCCATCATTGGTGCACAAATTTCGTTGAAATTTCTAATGAACTTCCTATAGAAACTCACTAATCCATGGAAGCTTCTCACTTCAAACATACTCCTTGGTGATGGCCATTCTTTGATTGCCTTCACTTTCTCTAGACCCATCTTCAATTCATTTGAAGAGATCACAAAACCCAAGTAAATGAGTTCTCTCTTCATAAAAGAGGACTTCTTCAGATTTATCAACAACTTCTCTTGCTCTAGTCTCCTCATCACTAATGTCAGATGTCTCAAATGCTCTTATTTAGTTTTACTGAAGACCAATATATCATCCAGATATACAATAACAAACTTACCAATGAAATCCTTCAATACTTCATGCATCATTCTCATAAAAGTACTCGGGGAATTTGTTAAGCCAAATGGCATAACAAGGCACTCATACAACCCTTCATTTTTCTTAAACGTTGTTTTCCACTCATCACCTTCTCTCATCCTTATCTGGTGATATCCACTTTTCAAATCTATCTAAAAAATAAATTTTCTCCACTTAAACAATCCATTAAGTCATCCATTCTTGGCAAAGTAAATCTATACCTGATGGTGATCTTATTATGGCTCTCGAGTCTGTACATGTTCTCCATCCTCCATCCTTTTTTGGAGTCAACACAGTTGGTACTGCACATGGAATCAATATTTCTCTGACCAAACCCGTGTCTAATACTTCTTGGACTTGTTTCTTTACCTCCTCATTCTCTTGAGGTGTCAATCTGTATGCTGCTTTGTTCAATAGATTTTCTCCTGATTTCAAATCAATATGATGGCTGATACTTCTAATGGGTGGCAATGAGTTAGGAAACTCATCCACTACTATGTCATCAAAATTCTCCAACAACTCCTTAACTTCCTTAGGTAAATCATCCATAGAAGTACTTGTAAGGACAAATCTGGGTTTCCTCACCATAATAAACTGCATCTCTTGTTCTTTCTTGACTTCACTCAGGAGTTCCTTCCCACTCATGAGAAGTATGCTTGTGCTCACTTCTTCTTTTACTTTCTTCTCCTCTATTGGGCACAACATGTTTGTCCTACCACTGTTCTCCAAGTTGCAAGTATTTTTTCTCCCATCATGAATGACATTTTTGTCAAACTTCCATGGTATTCCCAACAAAACATGGCATACATCCATGGGAATCACATCACACATAATTTCATCTCTATATTCTACTATTTTAAATTCAATGAGGCATTGTTTAGTGACCATTACCTGGTATCCTTTATGCAACCATGAGACTTTATATGACTTCGTATCTATAGTTGTCTCCAGTTCTAATTTCTCCACCATCTCTGTGGATACTAGATTATGAGTGCTCCCAATGTCAATTATCACCTTGCATACTCTGTCTTTAGTCTTGCAAGGTGTCCTGAACAAACTGTTCCTCTCGACTGGTTTTTCAACTTCTAGTTCTGGCTTCAAGAGAACTTTCCTCAGCATCAGGGATCTTCCATCTCCCGCTCCTTTTGCTTCAACATTCATCTTTTGAGATTCTGAAATGTGAGATTCACCTCCTTCTTTCTTTTTCTCGAGACATTCCCAAGACATGTGTCATGTATTTCCATAGGCATAACATCTTATCTCTCCTCCTCTACTTCTTCCTCTTCCTCTAGAAGAATTTCTTCCACCACTTTGTCTTCTCTGAGAACTTCCTCCTCTTTCTGAGTGACTATGTGGTTTCTCAGTCTCATCTTTGGGTTTTTGTACCTTGTCATGGGCAACTCCCTTGCCTTTGCTTGGGCTTCTACCTCTGTTTCGTTGAATCTATTTCCTGGCCAACTTCTCCTCTACCATCAGAGAAATATGATACGCATCCTCTACTGTCCTCACTGACATCATGATGATCTCATCCTAGATTTCATACCTGAAATTTTTTTCCTCATCCTTCTCTCGTTGTCCAGTCATGATATTCATCTTGTATAACTCCTTTGTGTACTATTTCACTGTCATACCCTTCTGTCTCAACTTTTGCAACTTCCTGAACATATTTATCTGATAATATTTGGGTATGAATTTAGCCTTTAGCTTGGCTACCATTCTATCCCAATTATTTATCTTCTGCTTTCCTTTTCTTCTCCTCTCAACCTACAATTCATCCCACCACAACGTTGCATGTCCTTTTAACATGGTGACAACATATCTCGCCTTCTTCTCCTCATCGACATCTTCATAGTCGAAATATTTGTCCATGGATCTTATCCAATCCAACAATTCTTCAGCATCCAAGTTGCCTTCATTCATTGGGATGTCTATCTTTTCTCTAGCTCCCAATTTAACAACTGCTCTCAGTAATTGTTCCTCGAAAACATTTTCCCCTACAGCTTCTTCAACTTATATTTCTTCACTTTCTACATCATTGATGTCCCCAACATCAGGTGCCCTCCTCTGCGTTGCCTCCATCACCTCTAATATTGCACGAAGCTCTCTCATTTCTCTTTCTACAATGTGATTGGCTATAGGAAGCTCCACACGTCTCCTCAGTGGCATTGTGCTGACTGTTTCTCACACATAGAGTACAACTTCAAGCTCTTTTCACTACCCAAAAACAATTTCATGCTCTGATACCACTTGATGCAGACCCCCCTACTCTCCCTCGGGGCTGCGTGACCTCCCAATCAAGGATATTAATATCCTCAAGACCTTACTGGTCTTAGACTAAATCAAACACATGCCATGTTATCACCCTTATGTTTTTTTCACGATCATGATCCAGTCATTACCGATTTGTTCATCAATCGATGGTTCATAGTGATTGAGGGGAGCCAATGTGCTAGGTCTCTATCAGAGAGATATATCTCCGCAATAAGAAAAGTGCTCACCCACCTCGATCTAATAGTGGTTTTTGATCCCCCGTCCCAACCAGATCAATGGCGTTGGTGAATTGCGGGACGTGAACTAGCAATGATTCCCCACCCTCGATCTTCGTTTACAAATAAATGGCCATAGACCGCTTTGGTTATTCGGGCTTCGGGAGTTTCAAACTCTCTTCCTTTGCTTTCTCCTGGAGTGCTTTGGCCTGAATTCGACGATCTGTCAATGCATGTGTCCCACATATCAATGGTTGTAGTTCACTTCGACCCTTCAGGCTTCATGAGTTTCAAATCTTCTGCGCTCACTTTCTCCTAGAGAGATTTCACCCGAAGTCGACGATCTGTTGATGCATGTCTCCCAAATATTGATGGTTGTAGTTCACTTTGGCTCTTCGAGCTTCGGTAATTTCAACTCTTTCACACTCGTTCTCTCCCAGAGTGCTTTCACCTAAAATTACAGATCTTACGCCACTTGTCCCTATGGATGATGGATGGTCCCTAACCTCTTCAGGACTTCGGTGAGTCCTCCCTCCACTGTACACATAGAGACTTAAATATCATGCACTTTTCCTAGATCCAATGATATGGAACGATTCCTCTCCCTCCTGGACAGATCTTGATTGATAACTCATGAAACCTTAAGAGCTTCACTCCCTTTGAAGATTTATTTCACTATCTCTCTTGAGATTTATTTCTCGAACCCTTTGACACTTAGTCAAACTCCGAATCTATGCACTCCCTGCAACAAATTTTCACACAAGATTTAACTTCTTGCGGGCGACTGTGCACAACTTGTAGCAGTCCCTTCACACTCCTTTCAAATGGAAGTTTCACACTATCTCTTCCGAGCTTCTGAGTCGAAACGAACTCTGTCAATGCAGTCCTTGTGGATTGTATGCACACCTTGCATGAAATTAGCGAAGAGAAAAAAATGAAACTTATCTAGATACTTCACAGTATCATATGTTCAATAACATAACTCATTCATTCATGGAAACCAAAAATAATAGGGAAGAGTTTAGCAACAACAACTCCACACACCATTGGATCAATTTTCCTCTATTATTTCCATTCAATGTAAAAACGACTACGGCTATGAAAAAAATAAATAAAATTCAGCTATATCCTTAGAAATTTCCACTATCCTCCATGTTCAACAACCTAATTTGGGTTTACAATATTCCTACTTATCCCATAGGGCTCTTAGGGTTTCCTCCGACTACCTATCTACTCCAGAGAAAAAAAAACTAACTACCACTTAAGTTCTGTTACATTAAAGTCTAGGATTGAAACTCACAGATCACTCGTGATCATTAAGATCCCAAGCGTTTTGATCTTCTTCAGTTTTCAATCAGTTCAAAAAAAATATTTGCAGGAAACACCATCATTAAGATTCCAAATTGATTCAAAGGCATGCTAAGGCATTGAGTTGTCTCTCCACATGTGCTTGCTGACGATGCTCCTACATCACATCTCCTCATGTCTGTGTACTTTCCACCATGTAAGTACACATCACATTCCACCATGTCAACTGGAATGTCCCCCACCCCACGCCATGCTAACGTCAATGTACGGGAAAATACCGAATTTTTTCCAGTTTTGCATATTTTCCAAAAACTCCAAAGACGCTCGAATTTCACCAAAATGAAATTCCTTCTTGGTCGTCATTAGAGCTCTATGACTATGCTTAATACAACCCATTCAATCCTGGTACATAAAATTCTACTGGCTTCTTTCAAATTCAACTCTTTCAGTATGAAATTATCAATGATTAGCTACAAGAAATTGGGGCTTTTCCCAATTTCATTCCATTTCACCATGGTTTCTCGACAACCATTAAGTTTATTCAATTTCCATCAGTCAGTCATAGCCTTATACTGACTTCAAGTTTGACCATTTTTAGATCTAAATTTTCTCAAACAAAGATTAACGTCCATAAAAACTTTTCCTTGGACCAATTTTCCCAAATTCCTTAGGAATTTTAAGAACAATAATTGGGGATTTTGGCCCTATTTCACCTGATTGTTCCCTCTTTTTACCATGGAAAATACTGTAAACATTTTTTTAAACAAAATGCAATGAATTCTTTCTAACATTCAGTCAAACAATTTGCTTACAACCTCTAAAAATTCACTTCAATGATTTGCTAAATGGCCCATGTAGGCTCAGTGTTGCAACCTAGTCTTTGATACCAATTTGTGATGTAACCATTACAGAAAAAAACTACAATTTTTTTCTCTTTGAAACCAATTTGTAACATCCCCAGCCACAATATTGGGCTATGCCACTTAAAAACTTCTCTTATCAGCTTTGATACCAGTTTGTGACATACCCATCACCGAAATCACTACGAGATTTTTCTCTGAAAACCAACTCATGACATCCCCGACCTTAGACCTGGTTGGGAACATTCCACTTAAAAATTTCTCGCTTTTTACAACTCTATTATTAGTTTGTAATGTACCCATTAAGAAGGACTCATCAAAATGATCTGGTAATTTTCCCAGCCCGAGATGGAACACGTCTTGTGACATTATGAAATCTGATACCATTAAATTAAATGCTAAGTTCTGCATATTAACAGAGTTCAACATAAAATAATAACAACATGTATGCAACAATAATAGGTCATATAGAATTTAACAATATATATTCCATGACATAAAAACCATAATTTCACACACACACACACAACAATGGAAATAAGCACATGAAATGAACTTATCTCAGGAAACTAGACACCAACTGCATGAAGACCTTCCACGTTCCTCCCATCCTTAGACTGCACTTCTCATAACTCTCAAAAGTGGGTCACCCCTGAGCTGGGGATAAAATCTACCAGTGAAAAAGGGAAGACTAAGCCAATCTAAGGTCTGATAAGAAACATGATTGTTTCTTCCAAGGTGCCAACTGCTACAACTAACCTACGGTCTCTCATTCCCCACATGCCTATCCCACACAGGAAGTGTGCCTCTTCTCTTCTCAACAGTCCCTTGGCTTCCCCACTTCCCTTCCAAGGCTTCAAAAACATGCTGAACAGGAAGTCTCAGATCCCTGTAGCTATTTCCCAACACACCTGGGAACAACTTCGAGTAGTCTATCACCCAAAGAACTACTCACGGACCTCAAAAATATTTCTTCAATCCATCTCCCGCACTAACAATAAGAGTACAAGTTATTCATCACAGTCTAGTACTATCTGATACAACTCACAACTGCTTATGTGAAACAAAATTCAATACTCACAATAATACCGAATAATGTCCCTTTGCACTATATCCACAAATATATATATATATATATATATATATATATATATATATATATATATATATATGCATGTGTCTTTTATGACACTTGGTACTCCAAGGGACCCCTTTGTCCCTACTTTTGAGACTTAGGGTATATACATATATCCATTACTTTAGCTTTAAGGAATAATATTATAATATTCCATTGGGATTAAGTCCCCAAGCTTATCCCCTTCCTAGACTCTTAGCCCCACTTTCCCTTTCTAGGTGAAATTTATCCCCCCACACTTATTTGTGGAAAGGTTTGTATGCATCAGTCTATTTTCATTAATAATATGAGTGTTTACATATTACAAAAATAGGCTCACTGGCCTTAGCATCTAAGCTCTATGGCCTAGTAATCACATAAGCCTTCTGGCCTATAATAGCGTGGCTCACTAGCCTATAAAACATTTACATTTATAAGTGCAACTAGGGCTCGACCTAGGGGTATTACAATGATGGAGCGTTTTGGAGTTGAAGATTGAAGAGCCAGGTTGTCAAGTCTGAAGAGTGAACTCTTGTGTGAGTTGCACTATAACAACAAGTGTTTGTTGTTGGTTGCTGGTAGTTTTCTTGGCAACAAGTTCCGTTGAGTTCCCAACTGAGAGATTCCTGGTTACCTATGCCAGAGAGACCTTGATAAATGAATGTGATTCTTGAGGGACTGATATCAGTGAAGGGGTACATTCCTTGAGTTGGGCGAGTCAAGAGGAAGAGAGATGGTAGAAAATCAGGATAGTTGTAGGAGAATATCAGTGGATTGTGAGTTTATGAGTTGTGAGTGGACGATGAGAGACCACTGTCTATTTTGGATTACTAGCCTCAACTTGGGGGTGACTTGTTGTTGATNCACTGACTTTCCATGCTTTTGGATATCACCTTCATTTACTCAACTGGCATCTTCTACTGGGTGTTCCTTCCACCTTACCAAATACTCAAGGTATGTCTTTCTCCTGGTCTTCTTTCCAATCCTCTGATCAATGATCTTATCCATCTGTGGATTTTCTGCTACATACATCTGCTTCTCCCACTAAATCTCTTTCTCTTCCTATGATTCTTTCATGTCATCTTCCCTATAAGGATACAGGTCTGAAACATTGAATATGGGTGATATGCCCACATCCTTTAGCAGCTCTATCTCATAAGCATTGGCACCAAATTTCTTTAGGATCTTGCATGGTCCTATCTTTTTCAACTTCATCTTGTTGTATGTCCCCTTTGGGAACCTTTCCTTTCTTAGGTGTGCTAAGAATTTATCTCCCACTTCAAACTAAAATTCTCTCCTATGTTGATCAATTCTGTGTTTATATTCTGCATTTCTGTTCTGCAACTGCCCCTTGATCTGATTATGAAGATTATGCATTTTTGTAGTGAAGTCTTCTGCTCTGGCGCTTCTGAATTCAATATGCTCCACATATTTCAATTCTGATACTCCTCTTGGCTTAATTTCGTACACTATATGGAATGGACTCTTTCCTGTACTTCTGTTCACTGAGTCATTGTATGCAAACTCTGCTTGTGACATAATTTGATCCCATTGGTTATGATGTTCAGTGACCAAACTTCTCAACAAATTTCCCAAGCTTCGATTTACCACCTCTGTCTGTCCATCTATTTAAGGAAGATATGCTGAACTAAAATATAGTTTTGTCCCCAGATTCTTCCATAATGTTCTCCAGAAATGACCAACAAATTTAGTGTCCCTATATGAGACAATACTATTGGGAAACCCATGAAGTCTCACAACTTTGTTGAAAAAAATAAATTGCAATGTGTGTTGCATAATTTGTCTTCTGGCATGGGATAAATTGTTCCATCTTTGAGAATCTATCAACCAAAACAAATATGGAATCACTTCCCCTTTGGGTTCCAGACAATCCCAACACAAAATCCATGCTTATTGAATCCTGAGGCTTATCTGGAATAGGCAATGGATAATACAATCCAGTGTTCTGTTTCTTTCCCTTTGCATACTGGAAAATATTACATTTGTTCACAAAATTCTTCACATCTTCTCTCATACCTGGCCAATAGTATGAACTGTTTAACTATGCAAATGCCTTGTCATGGATGAAATGTCCTGCTAGACCTCCATTGTGTTTTTCCTTCAACAAATTTTCTCTCATCGAGCACCTCAGTATGCATAATTGGAAACCTTTAAACATCAATCCATCTTGAATCATATACTCTGTCCATTCGTTTTTTTCTTTGAGAACATGATTTACACATGCTTCATATGCTTCTTTGAAATCTGGATAATCGCAATACATATCCTTAAGGTGTTCAAACCCCAAGGTCTTGACCTGAAATTCTTGCAGAATCAGACATCTCCTGCTCAATGCATCAATAACTTTGTTAGCATTACCAGAAATATGTTTAATGAAAAAAGTGAAATTTTGCATAAATTCTATCCACTTAGCATGTCTCTGGTTTAACTTCTCCTGTCTAGTTATGAATTGTAAATCTTGGTTATCGTTGTACAAGACAAATTCCTTTGGAACAAGGTAGTGCTTCCATTTATTCAAGGATTGAGTTATGTCATAACATTGTTTATCATATGTGGATTAGTTTCCCTTAGTCTCATTCAACTTCTCACTGAAATACGCAACAAGCCTATTATCTTGGCTCAAAACTGCTCCAGTTGCAACTCCACTCGCATCACACCTTACTCAAAATGTCTTCCTAAAATTTGGCAAGACCAGAATTGGTCGTTCTGTTATCTTCTCCTTCAATATATTGAAAATTTTCTTAGCTTATTCTGTCCATTTAAAATACTTGTGCCTCTTCTTCACTATATCCATCATTGGTGCACAAATTTCGTTGAAATTTCTAATGAACTTCCTATAGAAACTCACTAATCCATGGAAGCTTCTCACTTCAAACATACTCCTTGGTGATGGCCATTCTTTGATTGCCTTCACTTTCTCTAGACCCATCTTCAATTCATTTGAAGAGATCACAAAACCCAAGTAAATGAGTTCTCTCTTCATAAAAGAGGACTTCTTCAGATTTATCAACAACTTCTCTTGCTCTAGTCTCCTCATCACTAATGTCAGATGTCTCAAATGCTCTTATTTAGTTTTACTGAAGACCAATATATCATCCAGATATACAATAACAAACTTACCAATGAAATCCTTCAATACTTCATGCATCATTCTCATAAAAGTACTCGGGGAATTTGTTAAGCCAAATGGCATAACAAGGCACTCATACAACCCTTCATTTTTCTTAAACGTTGTTTTCCACTCATCACCTTCTCTCATCCTTATCTGGTGATATCCACTTTTCAAATCTATCTAAAAAATAAATTTTCTCCACTTAAACAATCCATTAAGTCATCCATTCTTGGCAAAGTAAATCTATACCTGATGGTGATCTTATTATGGCTCTCGAGTCTGTACATGTTCTCCATCCTCCATCCTTTTTTGGAGTCAACACAGTTGGTACTGCACATGGAATCAATATTTCTCTGACCAAACCCGTGTCTAATACTTCTTGGACTTGTTTCTTTACCTCCTCATTCTCTTGAGGTGTCAATCTGTATGCTGCTTTGTTCAATAGATTTTCTCCTGATTTCAAATCAATATGATGGCTGATACTTCTAATGGGTGGCAATGAGTTAGGAAACTCATCCACTACTATGTCATCAAAATTCTCCAACAACTCCTTAACTTCCTTAGGTAAATCATCCATAGAAGTACTTGTAAGGACAAATCTGGGTTTCCTCACCATAATAAACTGCATCTCTTGTTCTTTCTTGACTTCACTCAGGAGTTCCTTCCCACTCATGAGAAGTATGCTTGTGCTCACTTCTTCTTTTACTTTCTTCTCCTCTATTGGGCACAACATGTTTGTCCTACCACTGTTCTCCAAGTTGCAAGTATTTTTTCTCCCATCATGAATGACATTTTTGTCAAACTTCCATGGTATTCCCAACAAAACATGGCATACATCCATGGGAATCACATCACACATAATTTCATCTCTATATTCTACTATTTTAAATTCAATGAGGCATTGTTTAGTGACCATTACCTGGTATCCTTTATGCAACCATGAGACTTTATATGACTTCGTATCTATAGTTGTCTCCAGTTCTAATTTCTCCACCATCTCTGTGGATACTAGATTATGAGTGCTCCCAATGTCAATTATCACCTTGCATACTCTGTCTTTAGTCTTGCAAGGTGTCCTGAACAAACTGTTCCTCTCGACTGGTTTTTCAACTTCTAGTTCTGGCTTCAAGAGAACTTTCCTCAGCATCAGGGATCTTCCATCTCCCGCTCCTTTTGCTTCAACATTCATCTTTTGAGATTCTGAAATGTGAGATTCACCTCCTTCTTTCTTTTTCTCGAGACATTCCCAAGACATGTGTCATGTATTTCCATAGGCATAACATCTTATCTCTCCTCCTCTACTTCTTCCTCTTCCTCTAGAAGAATTTCTTCCACCACTTTGTCTTCTCTGAGAACTTCCTCCTCTTTCTGAGTGACTATGTGGTTTCTCAGTCTCATCTTTGGGTTTTTGTACCTTGTCATGGGCAACTCCCTTGCCTTTGCTTGGGCTTCTACCTCTGTTTCGTTGAATCTATTTCCTGGCCAACTTCTCCTCTACCATCAGAGAAATATGATACGCATCCTCTACTGTCCTCACTGACATCATGATGATCTCATCCTAGATTTCATACCTGAAATTTTTTTCCTCATCCTTCTCTCGTTGTCCAGTCATGATATTCATCTTGTATAACTCCTTTGTGTACTATTTCACTGTCATACCCTTCTGTCTCAACTTTTGCAACTTCCTGAACATATTTATCTGATAATATTTGGGTATGAATTTAGCCTTTAGCTTGGCTACCATTCTATCCCAATTATTTATCTTCTGCTTTCCTTTTCTTCTCCTCTCAACCTACAATTCATCCCACCACAACGTTGCATGTCCTTTTAACATGGTGACAACATATCTCGCCTTCTTCTCCTCATCGACATCTTCATAGTCGAAATATTTGTCCATGGATCTTATCCAATCCAACAATTCTTCAGCATCCAAGTTGCCTTCATTCATTGGGATGTCTATCTTTTCTCTAGCTCCCAATTTAACAACTGCTCTCAGTAATTGTTCCTCGAAAACATTTTCCCCTACAGCTTCTTCAACTTATATTTCTTCACTTTCTACATCATTGATGTCCCCAACATCAGGTGCCCTCCTCTGCGTTGCCTCCATCACCTCTAATATTGCACGAAGCTCTCTCATTTCTCTTTCTACAATGTGATTGGCTATAGGAAGCTCCACACGTCTCCTCAGTGGCATTGTGCTGACTGTTTCTCACACATAGAGTACAACTTCAAGCTCTTTTCACTACCCAAAAACAATTTCATGCTCTGATACCACTTGATGCAGACCCCCCTACTCTCCCTCGGGGCTGCGTGACCTCCCAATCAAGGATATTAATATCCTCAAGACCTTACTGGTCTTAGACTAAATCAAACACATGCCATGTTATCACCCTTATGTTTTTTTCACGATCATGATCCAGTCATTACCGATTTGTTCATCAATCGATGGTTCATAGTGATTGAGGGGAGCCAATGTGCTAGGTCTCTATCAGAGAGATATATCTCCGCAATAAGAAAAGTGCTCACCCACCTCGATCTAATAGTGGTTTTTGATCCCCCGTCCCAACCAGATCAATGGCGTTGGTGAATTGCGGGACGTGAACTAGCAATGATTCCCCACCCTCGATCTTCGTTTACAAATAAATGGCCATAGACCGCTTTGGTTATTCGGGCTTCGGGAGTTTCAAACTCTCTTCCTTTGCTTTCTCCTGGAGTGCTTTGGCCTGAATTCGACGATCTGTCAATGCATGTGTCCCACATATCAATGGTTGTAGTTCACTTCGACCCTTCAGGCTTCATGAGTTTCAAATCTTCTGCGCTCACTTTCTCCTAGAGAGATTTCACCCGAAGTCGACGATCTGTTGATGCATGTCTCCCAAATATTGATGGTTGTAGTTCACTTTGGCTCTTCGAGCTTCGGTAATTTCAACTCTTTCACACTCGTTCTCTCCCAGAGTGCTTTCACCTAAAATTACAGATCTTACGCCACTTGTCCCTATGGATGATGGATGGTCCCTAACCTCTTCAGGACTTCGGTGAGTCCTCCCTCCACTGTACACATAGAGACTTAAATATCATGCACTTTTCCTAGATCCAATGATATGGAACGATTCCTCTCCCTCCTGGACAGATCTTGATTGATAACTCATGAAACCTTAAGAGCTTCACTCCCTTTGAAGATTTATTTCACTATCTCTCTTGAGATTTATTTCTCGAACCCTTTGACACTTAGTCAAACTCCGAATCTATGCACTCCCTGCAACAAATTTTCACACAAGATTTAACTTCTTGCGGGCGACTGTGCACAACTTGTAGCAGTCCCTTCACACTCCTTTCAAATGGAAGTTTCACACTATCTCTTCCGAGCTTCTGAGTCGAAACGAACTCTGTCAATGCAGTCCTTGTGGATTGTATGCACACCTTGCATGAAATTAGCGAAGAGAAAAAAATGAAACTTATCTAGATACTTCACAGTATCATATGTTCAATAACATAACTCATTCATTCATGGAAACCAAAAATAATAGGGAAGAGTTTAGCAACAACAACTCCACACACCATTGGATCAATTTTCCTCTATTATTTCCATTCAATGTAAAAACGACTACGGCTATGAAAAAAATAAATAAAATTCAGCTATATCCTTAGAAATTTCCACTATCCTCCATGTTCAACAACCTAATTTGGGTTTACAATATTCCTACTTATCCCATAGGGCTCTTAGGGTTTCCTCCGACTACCTATCTACTCCAGAGAAAAAAAAACTAACTACCACTTAAGTTCTGTTACATTAAAGTCTAGGATTGAAACTCACAGATCACTCGTGATCATTAAGATCCCAAGCGTTTTGATCTTCTTCAGTTTTCAATCAGTTCAAAAAAAATATTTGCAGGAAACACCATCATTAAGATTCCAAATTGATTCAAAGGCATGCTAAGGCATTGAGTTGTCTCTCCACATGTGCTTGCTGACGATGCTCCTACATCACATCTCCTCATGTCTGTGTACTTTCCACCATGTAAGTACACATCACATTCCACCATGTCAACTGGAATGTCCCCCACCCCACGCCATGCTAACGTCAATGTACGGGAAAATACCGAATTTTTTCCAGTTTTGCATATTTTCCAAAAACTCCAAAGACGCTCGAATTTCACCAAAATGAAATTCCTTCTTGGTCGTCATTAGAGCTCTATGACTATGCTTAATACAACCCATTCAATCCTGGTACATAAAATTCTACTGGCTTCTTTCAAATTCAACTCTTTCAGTATGAAATTATCAATGATTAGCTACAAGAAATTGGGGCTTTTCCCAATTTCATTCCATTTCACCATGGTTTCTCGACAACCATTAAGTTTATTCAATTTCCATCAGTCAGTCATAGCCTTATACTGACTTCAAGTTTGACCATTTTTAGATCTAAATTTTCTCAAACAAAGATTAACGTCCATAAAAACTTTTCCTTGGACCAATTTTCCCAAATTCCTTAGGAATTTTAAGAACAATAATTGGGGATTTTGGCCCTATTTCACCTGATTGTTCCCTCTTTTTACCATGGAAAATACTGTAAACATTTTTTTAAACAAAATGCAATGAATTCTTTCTAACATTCAGTCAAACAATTTGCTTACAACCTCTAAAAATTCACTTCAATGATTTGCTAAATGGCCCATGTAGGCTCAGTGTTGCAACCTAGTCTTTGATACCAATTTGTGATGTAACCATTACAGAAAAAAACTACAATTTTTTTCTCTTTGAAACCAATTTGTAACATCCCCAGCCACAATATTGGGCTATGCCACTTAAAAACTTCTCTTATCAGCTTTGATACCAGTTTGTGACATACCCATCACCGAAATCACTACGAGATTTTTCTCTGAAAACCAACTCATGACATCCCCGACCTTAGACCTGGTTGGGAACATTCCACTTAAAAATTTCTCGCTTTTTACAACTCTATTATTAGTTTGTAATGTACCCATTAAGAAGGACTCATCAAAATGATCTGGTAATTTTCCCAGCCCGAGATGGAACACGTCTTGTGACATTATGAAATCTGATACCATTAAATTAAATGCTAAGTTCTGCATATTAACAGAGTTCAACATAAAATAATAACAACATGTATGCAACAATAATAGGTCATATAGAATTTAACAATATATATTCCATGACATAAAAACCATAATTTCACACACACACACACAACAATGGAAATAAGCACATGAAATGAACTTATCTCAGGAAACTAGACACCAACTGCATGAAGACCTTCCACGTTCCTCCCATCCTTAGACTGCACTTCTCATAACTCTCAAAAGTGGGTCACCCCTGAGCTGGGGATAAAATCTACCAGTGAAAAAGGGAAGACTAAGCCAATCTAAGGTCTGATAAGAAACATGATTGTTTCTTCCAAGGTGCCAACTGCTACAACTAACCTACGGTCTCTCATTCCCCACATGCCTATCCCACACAGGAAGTGTGCCTCTTCTCTTCTCAACAGTCCCTTGGCTTCCCCACTTCCCTTCCAAGGCTTCAAAAACATGCTGAACAGGAAGTCTCAGATCCCTGTAGCTATTTCCCAACACACCTGGGAACAACTTCGAGTAGTCTATCACCCAAAGAACTACTCACGGACCTCAAAAATATTTCTTCAATCCATCTCCCGCACTAACAATAAGAGTACAAGTTATTCATCACAGTCTAGTACTATCTGATACAACTCACAACTGCTTATGTGAAACAAAATTCAATACTCACAATAATACCGAATAATGTCCCTTTGCACTATATCCACAAATATATATATATATATATATATATATATATATATATATATATATATATATATGCATGTGTCTTTTATGACACTTGGTACTCCAAGGGACCCCTTTGTCCCTACTTTTGAGACTTAGGGTATATACATATATCCATTACTTTAGCTTTAAGGAATAATATTATAATATTCCATTGGGATTAAGTCCCCAAGCTTATCCCCTTCCTAGACTCTTAGCCCCACTTTCCCTTTCTAGGTGAAATTTATCCCCCCACACTTATTTGTGGAAAGGTTTGTATGCATCAGTCTATTTTCATTAATAATATGAGTGTTTACATATTACAAAAATAGGCTCACTGGCCTTAGCATCTAAGCTCTATGGCCTAGTAATCACATAAGCCTTCTGGCCTATAATAGCGTGGCTCACTAGCCTATAAAACATTTACATTTATAAGTGCAACTAGGGCTCGACCTAGGGGTATTACAATGATGGAGCGTTTTGGAGTTGAAGATTGAAGAGCCAGGTTGTCAAGTCTGAAGAGTGAACTCTTGTGTGAGTTGCACTATAACAACAAGTGTTTGTTGTTGGTTGCTGGTAGTTTTCTTGGCAACAAGTTCCGTTGAGTTCCCAACTGAGAGATTCCTGGTTACCTATGCCAGAGAGACCTTGATAAATGAATGTGATTCTTGAGGGACTGATATCAGTGAAGGGGTACATTCCTTGAGTTGGGCGAGTCAAGAGGAAGAGAGATGGTAGAAAATCAGGATAGTTGTAGGAGAATATCAGTGGATTGTGAGTTTATGAGTTGTGAGTGGACGATGAGAGACCACTGTCTATTTTGGATTACTAGCCTCAACTTGGGGGTGACTTGTTGTTGATNTTCCCAACTGAGAGATTCCTGGTTACCTATGCTAGAGAGACCCTGATAAATGAATGTGATTCTTGAGGGACTGATATCAGTGAAGGGGTACATTCCTTGAGTTGGGCGAGTCAAGAGGAAGAGAGCTGGTAGAAAATCATGATAGTTGTAGGAGAATATCAGTGGATTGTGAGTTTATGAGTTGTGAGTGGACGATGAGAGACCACTGTCTATTTTGGATTACTAGCCTCAACTTGGGGGTGACTTGTTGTTGATATTTGTAACAATAGGTCTATGATTGGGTGGAACGTCCATCCCAAGCAGCTGATTGTACATCTATCGTGCACTGGGTCATTCTGGATCATCATCTGGACACACTTCCATGCCTCTCGGGAAAATACCAGTGCTATCATCTCCAAGACTGGTGCCATCATGTAAGCTAATGATCTAGGGATTTTATTTTTTTGCCACCACATTCGTCATTATATCCTTCGTTTCCCAAACATCGCAGATATTTGTTGCCCACAAACAAAATGACCATGCTTTCATGTAGACTTAACTCCCTAAGCATGGATACGATCCATCCCACTAAATTTGAGGGATTATAATGCATAGACTCGTGCATCCTCAAATGCACACAACGGAGCCCTAAAATCCACACCTCCTTCACATGACCTTATACGTTCACCTAGTTGGACTCTATCTCATCTTTGGGTCATTTTTCCATGCACTGCTCCTCGTGAGATTTCTTCCATTGAAACCCTATCTCTATACTCCAACAACTATGTCATGTGGCACTCCATATTTCTTCATCATATTTTATAGCACATAAATTAGACCACGTCTATCACAAGCTCAAAACAAGCCAAACCCCTAGCAACAAAGGTGTCCCCCTAAAGCCAAAATATTACTATGATACCAAATATTAGTTTTGAAAAATGCGAGAGAAAAAAAACAATATTTCCAATCATAGCAACGACACATAAATCATGACACATGATTTATCCTAGAAAACCCAAACCAAGAAAAACCAACCAATAGATCTATTAGTCCCT
>JZKD02S0418470.1:4808-17954 GCA_000966675.3 Picea glauca | reverse complement strand
TCATCCTTGAATGATGTTGCCTTAAACCCTTGTCATGTTTAAACATTGTACTTATTATATATGTGGTCATTGATTAGGATGTTACTTGTTACTTTTAGTTACAAATATGATGTTATTCTGGTATATTTACAATATGGTAGGGGTTGGTCTCTTAGTGGAAGGTGCACTAACATTTTATTGTTGATCAATGTAAATGTAATACCCCCGCCTTGGAAAAGTGCTATGTAGTCTTGATAACTCAGGAGCGTAAGGATGTTGTATTTGTTTATATTAATGTGGTAGTATAATGAATATGGAGGATGATTCAGTATAATGACATAAATTCTTTTATAATTTCAACACAAGGGGTAAGGCCCTTAAACTAAGGGCAATAATTCAATTAGAACTACCTTATAACTAATGTACTTGTGCTTAATAAAATCAATGGAGAATCTAGCTAGTAATCAATCACGAATGAGTCTTAGTCATTGCCTTGTCATAAATTTTAACGGTCGTCGTCTGAGTCCTTGTTTGCGCCTTCTGTAGAAGACGTGGTCGCTCTTCGTCTACGGTTGCGTTGGGTTGTAAAAATTTGTCGATTGGTTTGTTTGTGTTGGGCGGGATATAGACACCTTCGGTAGCCTTAGCATATAGGTCTGTGTGTATTTTTCCGTGTAAAGGATCCAGTGTCGTATCAAGAGTCTCGGGCCCTTTAAAGGCAGGGTTCCACTCTTGCGACACACCTGATAGAGGTTACTAGTTTCTGCCTGATCAGTCGGCCAGGAGCCTATCTAATCTTCTTTCGAGAAGACATAAGACTAAAAGCCCTGCTTTTCTGTGCAGAAATAGTAAACTCTACTGATGGATTCTTCCTTCTGTGACCGTACTGTACTTAACACCTGGTGTCGTTTACTGCTTACAGCTGATAGTTGTACACCTTATGTCTAGGGGCATTATTACTTGTTGTCACTGTGATTGTCGGGGTCGTCTGGTTGTGTTCGTCTTGCTTGCGTCTTGTTCTAGTTCGGGTTACTAGTTTCTTCCTGAGCAGTCGGCCAGGAGCCGGTCTAATCTTCTTTCGAGAAGACATAACACTAAACGCCCTGCTTTTCTGTGAATAAATAATAACCCTAACACCCGGGAGTCTCCCCTCTATGTTCTTACTGTGCACCCCCAATATGTCTTAATGATTGTGTCATGCGTCGTCTGCCTATGGTCGTATTTGTTGCAGTTCTCGTTGAGGCCTTCAGTCTTCTTGTGTTGAACTTCGTGGTTGCGTCTTGTTAGTTGTCGAGTGGCGTCATATAGTTAAGTGTGTTGTGACTTCTACACGCGCGCACACACCTTAAAGGAGAAAAAAAAAAAAATGCACCTGTTACTAGAATGGTTGTCGTAACGAGGAGGTCGTTACAGCTAAATATTTTTCAAAATTAGATTTGAAAAATGGCTATAATCATATAAGATTTGGGGAAGGAAATGAATGGAAGACAACTTTTAAAACCAATGATGGATTGTATGAATGGTTGGCAATGCCTTTTGGACTCACAAATGCCCCTAACACTTTTATGAGGTTGATGAATGAAGTGCTTAAAGATTTTATCAGTAAAATTTTCAGAGGTTACCTAGATGATATATTGGTCTACATTTAGTCTATAGAATAACATTCAAGACACCACCGGTTGGTTTTGAATATATTACAAAATGAAAAGCTACTAATCAATATGAAAAAGTGTAGTTTTTTGAAGACATGATTGGTTTATTTGGGTTTTTTGATATCAAAAGATGGTTTGAATATGGATCAAGAGAAGGTCAAGGCTATAATAAATTGGCCTACCCCAAAAGAGTATTTTTTAGTTAAGGAGCTTTCATGGTTTGGCAAGTTTTAATATAAAATTTATCAGAAATTTCAGTGGAATATGTGCTCCAATTGTAGAGACAATTAAAGGAAACAAACAACCTTTTAGATGGACAGACGCAATTGATAAGAGTTTCAAATTATTAAAGAAGAAAATTACAGAGTAATTCCATATTTTAATAAGCTCTTTCAGGTTGAATGTGATGCAAGTGGGACTGCAATAAGAGTTCTTCTAAGTCATGAGAGAAAACCTATTGCTTACTTTAGTGAAAAATTAAAAGAGGCCAAACATAAAATAATATTCATGTGGTAAAGAATTTTATGCCATTTTTCAAGCATTGAAGAAACGAATACATTACCTCATGCCTAAGGAATTTTTTCTTTATAATGATAACCGTGCCTTGCAATTTATCAGCAGTCAAACCAAATTAATTCAAAGGCATGTTAAGTGGGTTGAATTTATGCATAATTTTAGCTCTATTATCGGACATATAAGTGGGAAATAAAATAAGGTAGCAGATGCATTATGCAGAGTCAAATTAAGTTTTCATGAGTTTCAAGTAAATGCCTTAGGATTTGATGAATTGAAAGAGATGTGTAATGATGATGTAGATATTAAAGATGCTTATGCAGCCTATGAGAATCTAGTGAGCAAAGATAGAAGTCCATGGTTAGAGTATGTGATACATGAATGTTTTTTGTTTAAAGTAAACAAAGTATGCATTCCAATATGTTCAATGAGAGAAAAATTACTCAAGGAAAAACATAGTGGAGGACTAGTAGGACATTTTAGTTAAGAAAAAAAAAAATCTCAAATGATTGCATTTTACTTCTGGCTTGGTATGCAAACTAATGTTAAAATATTTGTTGAAAGATGCAGGGTTTTTCAACATGCAAAAGGAAGGACTCAGAATGTTGGATTATATTATCCATTGTCGATCCCAAGTAGACCATGGGATTATGTAAGTATCGACTTTATGTTAGGATTTCCAAGAACTCAACATGGTAATGATTCAATTTATGTGGTTGTTGATAGATTCTCCAAAATGACACATTTTATAGCTTTCACAAAGATGAGTGATGAAACCAATATTGAAATTTTTTTCTTTAAATAGGTTGTTGGACTGCATGGATTTCCAAAAACTATTATCTCTAACAAAGACACAAAATTTGTGGGTCATTTTTTGAAAACGTTATGGAAACATTTAGGAACCAATCTCAAGTTTAGTTAAACATGCCACCCATAGACTAATGGGAAAAGAGAGGTGGTAAATAGAAGTGTAGGAAATATTTTAATATGTCTTGTAGGTGAACATCTCAAGCAGTGGGATCAGGTACTTGCACATGCATAGTTTGCCTACAATGATTCACCTAATAGAAGCAAAGAATTAATTCAATTTCAAATTTTGTATGGAATGCATCCAAGAGGGATTTATGAGTTAATAAATTTAGGTAACCAAGAAATGAGAAGTGCCAACGATGAATATTTTGCAGTAAGTATGTAGGAACTATAGGAGAAATTCAAGCATCATCTATAGGAGAGCAATAGCAACTAAAAATAGAGAGAATACATGAAGAAAAGATATATGAATTTTAAAGTTGGAGACTTGGTTATGGCACACCACAGAAAGGAAATACTTCTTAGAGGGGAATATAAAAAACTAAAAATTAAAAATATTGGACCATGTAAAGTGTTGAGGAAGTTTTCCTCAAATCTTATGAAATAGAACTTCCAAGTAGCATTGGAATTTCTCCAATTTTTAATGTATCAAATTTGTACCCCTTAAAGGAAGAAACAGACATTTCAGCAGATGCACATGTTAATGACCAGATTCAGACCATTGAATGAGAGAAATAAGTACCTAAAACAAATCATAAAAATATTGAATTGGTGAAGAAGAAACAATGTAAAGAGTAGTTTCAATACTTAGTCAAGTGGAAAGGAAAACCACTTGAGGATGTCATGTGTATGACAACAACATAAATGTCTAAATATGGTGCAAATATTGAATAACTCCTGGAACAAATCCCAAGAACATATTTTTTCTTCCCTGAGAGTCAGATGTAGGAACATCTTCCAAAGTAAACCCCGTAATGGCCCTCTGGAAGGTCTTAGGAATTTATGAGAGGAAGTTGGATTCCTCATCATTGTAGAAGTTTCTAATTAGTTTTATTTTCCCATGTTGTAATAGTTCTAGAATAGTTCTAAGTGTGTTCGAGAAGAAAGTATTTTTCCATGTAATGTAACTACTGTGTCTATTTTAGATAGGAAGTGAGGGAGTTAGAAAATATAGTGTGAATTGTTTGGATTCAATCCTATTCAAGGAAATATCAATTATTATCCAGCAATTTAGAGGTTTTTGTTTAGATTTGAGGATACGATCCAATTTATGTTATTGGGATCGATTTTTCTCTTGTTTGTATAAATAAACCTTGGGCGTGCCAAAAAAGCAACATAAGAATGGAAGTTTGTTATGGAAACCTTTTTTTTTGTCAAATTTGGCCACTCATTGAATTAATTATCTCCCACATGTACAAACTTTGTTGTTCATTCCTATTCTATTGAAAATGACAAATTGTATAGTCACAATGAACCTGTAAAGGTGAATTTTTGATATATAAATTAGTTGCACGTTCAAGTCTGGTGGGGTTTTTATCTTCAGTGTGACTCTAAATATAGCAGAGCCACTATATTTGACATTTTGCTGCTAGTTGGACTAGATTTTCAAAAATTTTAAATAACTCATATTCATTTCCCTCTGATGGTCGGTGGGCCAATAAACATATCGTTAGTTGACAAACCGACAAAGTTCGTCAACTAGACCAGACTTGGCATTAAGAAGGTCTGTGTTTGCATCCCAGAAGGGTGGTGGCTGATGGTCCAGTGAGCAGTGATAAGATGGTGGACCAGTGGCCTGATGAGTGGCCAATGCAGAGAAAGTTTGTATTTATTGTTTCTGGTTGTCCAGTGGACCCGATGGCTAGTTGACAGAATGATCAACTAACAGATTTCAAGATTGTGAAGATTGTTGTTAATTGACTGGAAACTTGTAATTTTTCAATATTATAGTAACCTTTCAGATTTTATTTAGATTAAAGGTATTGAAGCTGATACAGATAGGCACCAGAATGATTCAAACCCTTGATCGCTAGTTATTTTTAACTTAGTGAAAAATTGACCAACACATAAACTAAGAAGGATTTTTTATTAAGATCAATAAAATTGAAAAGATTGTTTATTTAATTGAAGAAATAAGTAATAAATCATCTACAACATAGGGTGATGGGGTCTATTTGGGATTTGGTCAAGATCCTTTTTTTTTTACGTTCCTAATTCTCCCACACCAATAAATGAGTATGGGGGAGGTTAAGATTATAGAAAAGGGTTTGAAAGGTGTTGACTCAAAATTTTATCACCTACTATAAATTCTCACAAAGAGTTGTGAGGCCTATATTATTAATTACTATATAGCTAATAGTGGGCTCCCCAAGGTTAAATGCAAAATATCAATTCTCCAATATTTTCCTTAGCACGATATAATTTAGTGTTGGAATTTTGAAGAAATGGTTAATCTTATCTCCTATACACATGACTAAAGTTAAAGAGACTCACTTGCATATGGGTATGAAAAACGATAAGCTCTATGTTTTCTATTACCATGGAAACATTCATAAAAGGGTATCTTAGAGAAATTTTATCCAAGTTCAAGCATGTGGTTTAAATTTTAAACTTGAAATATGTGGCATACAAGCTGGCTCTTAAACTCGATATATATTGTTTGGCAACACATATCATGTCAAACAGTTTGTATGTTTTGAAGAAAAAAGGTTTTGGGTTAATGCATGATTACATGGTTTCCATATATGACTCAAATACCCATAGAACTCAATATATGGAATTTGAAACTTATGAGAGTCACATTATTTTTGGGCATGATTGCAAATGGTTTAAGGTTTGGTTGTTACGAATTGAGACACAATATTGGAAATAGCACCTTGAATAGAATGAATTTGACATATAGTTTATGCATGGATGTTGGTTGGTGTTTTTCAATGATCATACTTGTGATATGGGATTGTTTGGATTAACATGCATTTCATGTGGTTTGTGAATGTTGTTGGTTTTGAGGTTAAGAGTTATGTGGAAGAATATTTAAGTTGGTTTGAATTGACATGTTATAAGGTTCACATAGCATGAGGGTTATACATATTGAATGGACTGTTGAGTTTGCATGCAATGAGATGGTTTATTGAATGGGTGACATGATGGTTTATCCATGCATTAAAGTTGCAAGGACGTGGACATTTAATCCCATAGTCCTACATGTTATTACTGATTTTTTCCTTGGTTGATGGTCATTATTCTCTGTTGAGATTGAGGAAGAAGGAAGTTCGAGCTCGAGGTGGTATTTCTACAAAAACCCTTGCTTCTGGTAGGTTTATATATGTTTTTGCCTCCATCATTGGTATAAAATATCATTAGACAAGGTATGAGTTCATAGTATATTTTACATCTTCTACATCATATTCGTCTCAAGATTTGTTAAATTTGGATCTAGTTAGCATTGTTGTGTGCATGAATTTTTTCTTTCTCCCTGCTTTGTCATCGCTTGAAGAAAAGAAACTAAAGGAAATATTGTTTTTCAAGGAGTTGGTTGGGTTATATCTTACATGCTTCATATTTTCACTTTCCATGACAGTTTAGAAAAGGACAAAACTTTGAATTAGCTTTGGTTTATATGCATTGTAAATGGATTTGAGATCGACTTTTTTATGATTTTACATGGGTTTTGTTGTGATTTTGAGCTAAATGGGACAAGCCCATTTCAATTTATAAATAAAATACAGTGGGTTTTGAACCTAGGTCAAAGTATTATGCTATGTTCAATTCATATTCAAATCCATCCACAATTTTGTTCTTAGAGATTTATTGGGTCAAATCCTATCATGATGCATGTTGATTCGAACCTATCTTACAATGATAGTTAGCATGCTCAAGCTCGTATCTATTAGTTGGATTGCACTAAGCTTCTATTCTGATTTGTTTCAAATAAAAGATATTGAGATAACTATGTATTGCTTCACTTGGGTCGAGTCTGAACTCAAGCCTGAATTGGGTGACCAAATTTGGGTTTTATAAATGATAACGACACTACATACATCTAGCACTTTCATCATAATTTAATTATTTGTGTTTCTCTTGAATCTATTTGGTTTTAAAATAAAAAGGAAATGGGTTCAAACTCTATCTCTGCGATGATACCCACGGGCTCGAACTTGGGTCATTTGAGTTGCATGCAGTTTATTGTTCCTTCAACTCAAATTTGTATGGCATGGTTAATATTTGGTTCAGATCAAAGGCTTCATATGCATATTAGTATGGTGTTTGGTATGAGATTATTTCACTTTAGTTTGAGTCTATAATTTAAATAGAAATGAACAACCATTTTGGGATAATCACTCTACAAGTGAATTTTTGGTCAAAGCCAGAGTTGCAAAGGTTATGTTTTGACTAGATATTTCTCATCCTTTGATATTACTTTGATTAAAATATGGGTTAATACTAATTCCACATCATACCATGATTAACGTTTTTTACACGTGGGGAACTTGAAAATAAAGGTGTACATGCGCTCAAATAAAGGTGTACATGCGCTCAGTTATTGTGAAATATGAACATGATTAGTGGCTGATATTTTTGGATGGCATAAAGAAAAGGAAATTGGTGGAAGTCATATGTTTTAAAGGATTGTTATAAAGGATCCATTTTCCATTCATAAATAACACTTTTCATAAATTAATTTCCCTAATTTCACTCATTAAAATTACATTTCTCATTATTCCCATGTTTATATAATTAAAGAAAAGGTGAAATTTGAAAGATATATAGTTGTAATGTGTTTCCATCTTGATGAAATAAGGACCGAGCTTAAAGATGAATTATAGCATGTGTATATAATTGAAATAATATGTGGGTTGATTGTTTATAATGAAATAGCACAGTCATGGTTGAAAGAAATAAGATATTGAACATTTTTTGTCATACATCCCCACCATTTTAGCACTATTGCAAAGTAAACACCTTTTTCATATATCCCTATCATATAAATTCCATTTTCATACACTTCTATTGTTCGTGTTTTAAAATAAAATGACTTGTATGTATGAGGATTTATAGTTCAGATTCCAAAGTTTAAAAAAATAGTGGTATGTTGGTAGAGTTTGCATTGTTGTCCCTAATTTCGCTTTCCCCCTTAATTTCCCTTTTTTGTTGCATGATTTTGCTAGTCTCATAGCTTATTTAATCATGATGAAAAATTGTTTTAGATGTTTAATTTACAGTGTCTTATATATATATATATATATATATATATATATATATATATATTCACTAATTTGAGTATGGTGGTATATAGATGAGTTTTTTCAATTATGGAAGCAATAGAGGGGGAAACAGAGGGAGATTACGCAACACATTTTGGCAACCTGGTGGGCACAAGAAGTTGAGTTTCTCCATACACTTTGATGTTGATTCTGATGAATTTCAAGAGTTGATTCAAACAAGACAAATGAATCTTGGTGGACAACATGTTTTACCTTAGCCTCAAGCCCATCCAAATGTTATCTTGCAGCCTCATCCTGGCATTGTTAATGTCCCTGAGTCTCTTTCTCAACCACCTAATGATGGATGGGGTGGTATTCATGTCAATCTCTCCTCCAGTATCAATCAATGGCCCATTGATCCTCCTCATCCTCATCTTCCTCTAGTTCACACAACATTACCTATCATTATAAATGAATCTATGCCTCCTCCTCCTCCACCTCCTCCTAAATATCACAAATTTTCCCTACACGAGTCTCAGATAGACAAAGGTAAGAAACCAATCACCTCTCCTAGAATATCTAAGTCTTCTTCCTATGCTCACTCCAAGATGAAATCAACAAGCAGTGGTAAGAGAAATATAAATGACATGCATCCAGAAGTAGCACAACTAGAAGAGAAAAAGTCTCAATATGAAGACTTCATTAGAGAAAGGGAAGAATTATTTAGAAAGAAATTCCCTAAATTATTTTAATTTTTTCTTAAAGGATACTTGAAAGTAACACTTTGTCTTATGATATTTAATTTTCGAACTTAAAATATTTTATTTTATTTTGGGAGTTACAAGTTGTATATGTCGTGATGTTTTGATGCATAATTATGGTATACTTTACGATGTTGATTTTCTTTTTTTGTTCAAAAGAAAATTATATGTTTGATTACATTGTGGAGTAACAAGAAAAAGATGAAAACAAGAATTGAAAATAAAGGATGTATAATAGAGGGGGATCCCACCTACTTAGTTATTATATTATTTATTATTTATCATTATCATAAAAAATAAAATGTGTGTCGTATTATTAACTAAAGGTATTTAACTTTAGTAACTAAAAGTAGTTCAACTACTTGAAAACTACCTTTTGGAGAAGGAAAGGAAGGACATGGAGGATATGATGAAAAATTATAGAGAGATAGTGTTGATAAGATTTGTTATTGTTTCAAGTGAGATTTTTTATATTCATTCTTTCATTTTCTGAGTTTCATGGGAGCTAAATCCTCTTGTTGACAACATGATTATTCTAAAGGTGGAAAAGAAGAAAAGACTAAGAAGCATAAACTTAAAAAATGCTTCAGAAAGTCATTCACTTAGCTTGAAAGTCTATTTAGTTTGATTGTGATTTTTTAATTCATTTTTAGTTCTGATTAAGGTTATTTTGTAGAATCAAGACTTGATGAGCTTTTGGCTTGGATTGATCTAGTTTATTTTAGTCTTGATCTTTTAATTTCAAACATCAGTTGTCTTTATATGATGTTAAATACTATTATAGACTTCTAAGTTTGATTATGGTCCTTACCCTCGCAGGGGTTTTTAAAGAGGAATTTGGTTGTAACCTAGAAAATTCATCATTAATAAAAATCTAGTTTCTTCTCAATTGAAACTTGTGCTTATTGATTTTCATATGTATGTTTCTTATTTATTTATTTAAGTTTCCATAAATCTTTTTACACAAACACTTTTTTACATTTTTTTAGCAAAAGCACACAACTTTATAATAACATAAGGCCCAAGAACATATTTCTTGAGGGTTGGTTGACAATTTTGAATAGGATATAAGCCCAGGGTAACATTCTTACCTATCTCACCTAGCCTAGTGGAATTCAAAAATGCTTGAGTGGGGACTTTTCATTCTTTTCATCACCAAAAGGTTTCTCAAGGAGGTTAAAATCAAATACATGAATTAAACCACAAAGAACATGCGGGAGGGATCAACTTATTTTATGTGGAAGACCAGCCTTTAAACATCAATCTTCAAAAATAAAGCTAAGTTAATCATAACAAGTAACACAACAACTATCACCATACCTTATTAAATGTGTTCCTCTTACAAATATTATCTCATCCAGAATATTTTCATGCTCTTTCCATAAATTTATACATTGAAATAAAATTCACCAAGATAAAATGTACCCACACCAATTTTTCTAAGGAAAATTTTCCTTTATTCTCCAATGAGTAAAACTGAAGAGAGCATCCTTCTTTATAGGTGAAGAGATGACTCAAAAAAACTTTACAATACCATGTGTCAGATCAATACCATGAGCCAAAACCATTCTCTCTAATAAAACCATGAGAAAAACAAAATAATAATAAATTACATCAATATTTGCTCATGAAATACATTGTCCCTTTAGAAAGGGTCAAAGGTACAATATAAAATGCTAAAAACGGAGTGCCCCTTCTATAAGGAGGTCAAAATAATCAAAATAATCCAATGTCTTTCTTTCTCCAAGGAAATAATCCAACGTACAAATGAAGTAACAAGACATGTATGAGTTGTCCCATCTAGGAGTGGTAAAGGATAACAATTGTAGGCTCAAGATGCTAGCACTCCACCACAAATATCTTGAAATGTATCATGTGTGGGATCCATATGGTGTATGATCCTCCAAATAGTAATCGAAAGCATAATACCATATCGTTAATGATGGGTCTAGCCTCCTAGTAGATCGTTAATTGGTAACACCTAGTGATAATTTATTAGCAAAACATAACAAAATTGATCAATTTTAATACTTTCTTAAGTATTTCCTAGGGGAACATTATTAACCATTATACATGAATCAAATCTTAAGAAAAACCCATATTTCCTAAGTTTTTAGGTGAAATATTGGAAATTAATGTGCATTATTGATGAAGGGAAGGGGAATGATTCCATGTGATGAACCTCAAAGTCCTAGACATGCAGAGGTCATATTTTTTCTTTTTTTATTCTTTTAGCTTTATTTTGGCTAGAAATGTTTTGTAATAGTCTTCTAGAGGAATCTTATCATTGAGTTACCTTCCTCAACCTATTTTTTACTACCCCTTTTAGCCATTTTATTTAGATGTTCTCTTTATTGAACAAGTCCTTATTATTTAGATAACTAGGGACTAGGGGCATTGGCCTTTTTAGTGACAAACATTGCTCAAGTTTTATTTTTGGCTTTTTCAACTTTTTTCTATTCACCTCTTAGCCTTTGTAGATTTATTTGATTCAGGATTTTGACTTTGACCTTTGAGAAGTCGTACATGACAAGATGCAATTAATTTTTATGTGAATGGAAATGAATGATACTATGGAGATGAAAAGTGATTATCATGATTAGGATATGGATGGGGCTATCTAGTCTAAACACCTAGTAGTACAAGTTATCCTAGGAAAATACACACTTATAATCGAAAACATGTACCCCAAGATACTATGACGCAAGTATTAAAATTATGTACATTATGAAATGCTAATAAAACATTGTTAGGCATTTAAAACTTCATGAATTCCAAAAGGTTATATCATCATGTTCAAGTAAGGATTAATACATGGAATGTCAATGAAGTAGATGGTATCAAAGTGCATCTAACATCTGAATATCTAGTCTGAACTCGTGCTACATCATGGCTAAGCTTAGCACCATCATGTCTCAAAGGAGAAAAAAGAAACAATTTATCTAGATCTAATGAAGAGATGCATGATATCTCATGCAAACAGCTACATGCCACCGTTGTGAAGGTATCCAAAGGTTGTTACCCCTAGGGGGTAACATTTAGAAATCCTTTTTATTTTTATAAGCAACAACCAAAATTGTGTGATTCTATAAGTGAAACTAAAGTTACATTTACTTTCATCCTTTGTGGCATATTATCCCACCAACAATATTTTTAATTGCATAAGATAGTGAAGGATTTATACAATTAAAATAATCATGCAACCAATATCCAAAGAAAGGGGACTTAAAGAGCTTAAATTTGTATAAAGGAATGATGTATAAGGGAATCTAAAAGGGTGGCTAGAAGGATCTTATAAATGGTTGGGGATGAACCTGGTTGGGGATGAACCAAGGTAGTTATCAAAAAGGTAATAAAAGGAGGGTACAAAAATAAGGAGGGTGCAAGAAAAAATAACATATAAAAAAATGTATACCATATGAAGGAATATAATGATAAATATTTATGTGAAAGAGGTGAAAAAACATTAATATCTAAGCTTGACAATGATGTGTATTTGAGAAAACATCATCTTCGAATAAAACTACAAATTGATTCTTATTTTTACATATGCCCCTTTAGCACACGCAAACCTAAATGCATGTTCTTATTTTACACATACCTCTTTGACACACAAACCTAAATGCATATAGAGAAAAAAAAATTCACATGTCCATTCAATCATGAATTAAAATAAATTGAAATGAAATCAATCATAAATTATGAGAGCAAGCAAATAAATCAACAAGAATAATTAAAAAAAAAACTAAATGATGTATTTGAGAAAATACAAGAAAAATATAAATGGAAGACATGGAATACATAACTTTAAACACTTTTATGCAACAACAAAAATAAAGAAATCATAAATTTTTTAAACTTATAGAAAATTTATTTCCATAGACTACTATATGTGATCAAGCATAATATCTAGGAATGTACATCAAATGAAAGAAAAAAATGAGATAAAGTTATAATCTAAACTTTATATTACTTAAAAATATAAAAACAGAATTCTAAATGCTTTTGTGCAATAACAAAAATAAAAATTATGAATTTTCTAAACTTATAAAAAAAAATTGTTTCCATAGTTATAGAATAGTGGCATTTCAGACTAATGTCTAGGAATGTGCATCAAGCGAAAAAAAAAAAGTGTGAATCAAGTGGAAAAAAAACTAAGACAAAGTTGTAATCCAAACGTTACACTACCTTTTACTTGTATGTGTAAATAAGAGAAAGGGGTTCATA
>JZKD02S0418426.1:0-17954 GCA_000966675.3 Picea glauca | reverse complement strand
TGTCTTTTTCCTCTTCAATGGCTAAAAATATCTCTAACATCGGACATGAGACAAGGACCTACTTGTGTCCTTGTCACCTAGGGTTTTTGTTCAGCAATAATCATAAATACATGAAATAAATTAAACTACAACCATTCATTCAAGAAGTTTTGCAGAAAAATACCTACAATTCACCAAGAAATAAATGTGCAAACCCTAGTTGTAACACCTTCCTTCAAGAGAGAAACCAAAATATGCCAAAATAGCCTTCCTTCAACAAGTCCCCATCACCCATTTATCCAATAACCCAAGATAGGGTGCTAATTTCAGACCTCACTAATGAGTGAGTTAGTTGTGATGAAAAAATGAGAGTGAAAATCCCTCACTTATACAAAACCGTGACCTAATTTTACATTTTAGGTCAGGTAAAAAGGCTGACAAGGAAAAATTATCAAAATCATATTGTTTTACATTAAATTTTCAAATTAAAACCCTAATTGATCTATAAAGAGATAAGAATCCCCTCTAAGGGAGGCATTATCCCTTTCTAGGGAAAATAGGGCATCATGGAGCAAAACGTTAGCCCTCCTTGGCCTTCTCCAACCTGCCACACATACCAATACTTCCCATTCTACCTCCCAAAATGTCAATACTATTGGATGATATCATGGCCATGATGGGTGACATCCTAGGCCTTCCAAGGCCAACGTTCCACTGAAAGAGGGAAAATCCCCCTAGGTCAAGCTCTCTCGGGGTGACTATGGTGGCATGTCCTCTTATTCTCCAGTGCAAAGAATCTGATCAACCTCTGCCCTATCTCTGCCCCGTGATGGGGCCTCACCATCCATATGGTGGGATATTCAGCCCCATGGAGGTCTAAACTGATCATCTCCCCATGTGTATCGGTCCAAATGGTACATGTCCGTCAGGTGTGGTCCTGCGCATCAAAGGCTATGCACTCCATGGGCTCATTAGTCATAGGGATCATAGAAATGTCAATCACATTTCATCATTAATATTATTAAACACATGCATAAAATCCCTAGTACATCAATCAATAGCTCAAAGACGTTACACAAGACTGCAATACAAGTCTAGGGAAAAATACAAGGATTTATATTAGGCTAGTGTCCACAGAAAAAGGAAAGTTCCCAGAGAGACCTCATCCAAGCCATGTAAGTGGATGATGTAGTCAGGGGATTTCCAAGCATGTGGGTGTAGTAAGGGCCAAGGATGCAACATGTTACCCTGGGTTCCTTTGTAGAAGGCGAGTTGTCCCTGCATGGATGCATTGTTTCCAAGCCCATTCTTTCCTTTATTCTTTTTATTCTTTTTATTCTTTTATTTGCCCCCTTTTTTTTGTTCAAAATCTAGTCAAGGGACACTGCCTTGGAATGGTGAACAAAGTTGACAGTGTTACCCACAAGTACTTTCGTAGAGATGAGAAGGGTGGCTCGTGATGAGACCCCCTTTCCCTTGGCCATGCAACCAAGAGGCACTGCGTTGGCATGGTAACCAACTAGTGGTAATGTCATATTGCTAGGTACCCATGGACCTAATAGGATGGATCATGATGAGACCCCTTATCCTCTAATTAGGTCTTGTTTTATTATTTCTCCGGGTCACTCTTGTTTCTTGTTGAGAAGCTTTTTATTTCTTTCTCGGGGATCCCTGGGTGAAGCATATTGAGGTTCATTTTTAGGCTTTTATTTTTTACTAGATTTGTTTTAATTTTTGGGCCTTTAGCCCCTTATTCCCATGAGGCAAGGTGCAGTCCTAAAATAGGTGAACCCAATGCTTGTACAAGGGGAATGGGATAGGTGAGTGGGAAACAAGATGTAAGAGTGGTGCTATGATGGGAGCGGACGATGGCTTTTCAAAAATCCCCCCAGTGGAAAACCAAAACCTATAGACAGAGGCTTTCTAGGGCACCGTGTCAATCCCCCCAAACATGGTCAAGTGAGAAAATGTAAGATCCAAGCAGTCGTTAGAGATAAGGGGAACCAGATGCATATATTTAAAGGTTTCAATGATAAAAAGTGACACATACCATGATACCTAGACCAATTACCTCATGGAGCAAGAACCTCTTCTAATACAGGACCAATCTGATGGTTATGGATGTTGCTTCTTTTGTCAAGACAAAATATGATGGGAGAAAAACATGGGCCCTCTAGGGCCATGCTTAGGTCAATCCTTCTCTCGACACTCCATGTCTAGGACCTGTGGGCCTCGATACATGATCTCCTAGTTATCCCTGAAAAGTGGGGATAACATCTCGCTCCAACTCAAGGACATGTGCTCACCATAGATCCCATGAGAACCTCAACATATCTGGCATAACCTGCATACCTTCTCGATCTAGAAATAATTATTAGTAACAAAATTGGGGTGGTAATGCCACCCGAACATACATATATATATATGGACTAAAATACAGTAATCAATAGTGTAAGGAAAACTTACCTACCTATAATTACCTATTGTCTAGAATGTTTGGTGTAGTGAAACAACCTGTGAATCCAATCTAGAAATGTCCCACGATACCTACCTTTGTGCTTCATTGTAGACACAAATAGTGATAAGTCAAGAACAAAAATGTCATGGGTTAGAACATATATCATATCATCAGAAATCATAAAGTCTACTCATGGAGGTGGGTGGGAGGGATAAAATCTTGCCAAGTCCATATCTAAGGAAAGCACTGAATCCACTTCTAGATGGGGTCATGAAAAGCCCAAGGTTCAAAATATTGACTCAAAAGGTATGCACACTGGCGACCTAGGACTTTCTCACACTTTGAAGTCTGGGAATCGATTTACAAGGATGTATCATATGACTAGAAAACTCTCAGGGGAAGGTTGAAGCACTAAGAAGATAGACTTGGACTCGTAGTTTTCAACCAACGTTTGCATTCTAGGGTTTTACTAAGAGGAAACTCAAAGTAAAAGATATAATTCCCAAATATACCTTTAATGAAATAGTGAGGCAAAGTAATAACAGGTAGCTGGGGAAAAAGATCATGAGAATCATTGTTTAGGAAAACAACATTCTTACTCCTGTCAAAATCCGAGCATGGTGGTGGTTAATAGTCATATTCATAGGGAAAATCTAAGTGCTCGGGGGAATACTCATCGAAGGCCTCAAGGTAAGGCCAAAACTAATCAGGCAAATACAATACTTGGACAACCTTGGGTGTTTGGGGAGCATCGGTAAAAATCATCTCCTTGTTGCCACTGGTCAAGATCTTGTTGTGATAATTGCAAAGGAAATACTTGGAGATGACTTTTTATGTCATAGACGGGATCCATATCATAACCAACTGCATTCCACCTACGTCTCCCAACATGTATGAACTCATCAAAATCAGCTATGTCAGTATTAGTATCATAACATGGAGGGTTCAAAACATTCAAAAGCTCGCCCATTTCCTCCTCTTTTTCCAAATCATAAAGTAGACAATTACCTGAATCTTGGAGAGGAGGGTAACTTACCTTTTCTTCTTTCACAGGAGCTTTAAGGAATTTGGAATCTTTGGCATGCATTACTATATTATCCTTGGTCGTGTAGAAAAGAAAATGTTCTTCATTTGGGGATTCTATTTCTCCATCACTCTCTGAATCATGAAATAAGGTATCATCAAAATCCTGAAAAGGAAAGAAACTAACCTTATTGTCTTGTTGTTGTGCAGGTGGAGAAGGCTTATGGATCTCTTCATCAAGAGGAAGAAGGCATGTTAATACTTCGTCATTGGATTGTGGCTCCTCAACCGTGTCTTCAACAATCCCTTGTCGATCTGAGGCTTGTTCCCCTTCTACTTGGAGATCAATGATGAAGTTCTCAAGGGTAAGAAAACTCTCCCCATTGAGAGTACTTAAGGTAAAGAGGCATCCTATATCAAATGAAGATATCTTCTCCTCAATCACTGCAACCATGTTGTAATCTTCATCGAGCATCCTTGGGGTTATCTTATCAAGAGGGAAACTCAGATATCCCAAAAGTACATGAGTAAAGAGATGGACCAGGTATCTCTCCTTGGGATGATGACTTTCAGGAATTTGATATATCATGTTCTCAAATCTATCTTGGAAGTCTCTGACAGTTTCATCCTCATTTTTCCTTATATGCTCGAGTTCTTCTAATAGTATTGGGTTGTCTTCCTGCTGGATACCCCATCTCTCGAGAATGTTTTTCTCAAATTGCTCCATAGTCGTGATGCTAGCCTCGGGGAGGTTATCATACCATTCTTTGGCATTGCAACAAAGAGTGGCAGAGAAAAGTTTCATGACCACGTCTTCAGCATAATCATCGACCAGGTAGTATAGGAAGAAATTCCATAAGTTTCTCACGTGATAGTCATCTCTCTCTCTATCACCACCAGAGAGTCCAGGGAGAAAATTTATGTATTCAAAGGGAATTTGTTAAGTGTAGCCTGGTATGTTACTCATGTCTAAAGGTTTTTAGTTCTCGGAAACCCTATGTGAATTCATCGTTGGCTTTGTCATCAGTGGAGTCGCCAGATAGTTTTCTGGAAAATATCAAAGAAATAGGGAAAACACCCTAGTGGAGTCACCAAATAAGCTTGTAAGATAAAGGCTCTAGAGGAAAAGCTTACCAAAAAGTGTTGTCTAAGGAAGGTTTGACTCAGTGTTCCCCGACAATAGCGCCAAAATGTTATCGCACAATTTGTAGCTAGGAAGAAAGGCTATAAAGTAGAAGGCCAAACTAGCGTAACAGGAACCTATCCCACCCAATGTCACCATGATGGGGAGGATCTTTCTCTTTAGGGAGGTGAGGCCCAGGGGAGATGTCCCCGGTGACCTGGGGTTTTGAAGAGGCTAAAGGATAGTGAGGTAATGCCAGGTTTCCCCTTTCATAGACCACCACCAAAATAGATAGTCTGGCTTATATTCGACAAAGATAACCAAGTAGAATCCCTACCCAAGAACAAAGAAACAATAAACTTATATATGCAGGCTTTGGTTAGTACTTCATATATATCAAAGACTATCTGATATTCAATGTAAGCAATTTGAAAGTAAATGTTGACGAAGTCAATGTTTACAAAATAACATTGAAAGATAACGTCACTTCACCAATAGAGACTAGAACAATATGAAATTCAATGTAATAGACCAACACTTTACTCAATTTATGCCTAAAACCACGTTCAATTGCTCACAAGATGAAATGTTGCTGGAATAAAGATGAAATATCCAATAATGATGTCAACAACTTAGGGTTAGTAAGGTTAGCTAGAGTTAGGGTTAGTGTAGTTAGGGTTTCAATTCAAATGCTTTGAGAGAGTTTAGATCAAGTTCTTCTTCAACGTTTGAGGACTTCTAGATCAGTTCCTTAGGGTTTAATGGAGTCATAAATGAAGGACACACAGGTTGAAGGAGTACGACTAAGGACTAGAGGGAAGAGATCTGAAGTGTTGTCATGGAAAGGCCCTCAGAGACAAAACCCTAGGGGAGAGAGGCACACTCTTGTGTTTCTATGTCAAGGCCTCATGCTCTCTCCTCCTTCCTTAGATGGAAAAAACAACTAGCATGAAAGATAAAGTCAAGACAAGAGAGTCAAATGAGGGAGAGTGTTGCTACAACAAGGCTCTATCATCGAACCCTAGAAGAAAATAGCCCTAAGTGTAGATAACCTAGGCTTGGGACATCTTCTCCTTCTTGAGCTCAAACAGGTATGGCTAGCAAAGGGAGAAAAGGAGAAAGGAATGTAGCTACGACTACGCTCCCTTTTTCTTCTTCAATGGCTGAAAATCTCTCTATCAGGGGACATGAGACACAAACCTACTTGTGTTCTTGTCAACTAGGGTTTTTGTTCAACAATAATCATAAATACATGCAAGAAATTAAACGACAACCATTCATTCAAGAATTTTTGCAGAAACATACTTACAATTCACAAAGAAATAAATGTGAAAACCCTAGTTGTAACACCTTCCTTCAAGAGAGAAACCAAAATATGCCAAAACAACCTTCCTTCAACAAGTGTGCATCACCCAATTATACAATAACCCAAGATAGGGTGCTAATTTAAGACCTCACTAATGAGTGAGTCAATTGTGATGAAAAAATGAGAGTGAAAATCCCTCATTTATACAAAACCTTGACCTAATTTTACATTTTAGGTGAGGTAAAAAGGCCAACAAGGAAAAATTATCAAAATCATAATGTTTTACATTAAATTGTCAAATTAAAACCCTAATTGAGATATAAAGAGATAAGAAGCCCCTCTAAGGGAGGCGTTATCCCTCTCTATGGAAAATGGGGCATCCTGGTGCAAAACGTTAGCCCTCCTTAGGCTTCTCTAACCTATAGCACGTGCCAATACTACCCAGTCTACCTCCCAAAATGTCAATACTACTGGATGAAATCATGGCCATGATGGGTGATGTCCTAGGCCTTCCAAGGCCAACATTCCACTGAAAGAGGGAAAATCCCCCTAGGTCAAGCTCTGCTGGGGTGCCTCTGGTGGGATGCCCTCTTCTTCTCCAGAGAAAAGACTCTGATCAACCTTCATCCTGGCTCTACCCCCTGATGGGGTCTCAACATCCATCTCATGGGATATTCAGCCCCATGGAGCTCCAAACTGATCATCTCCCCATGTGTACTGGTGCAAATGGTACCTGTCCGTCGGTTGTGGTCCTACACATCAAAGGCTATGCCCTCCATGGGCTCATTAGTCACAGGGATCATAGAAATTCCAATCAAATTTTGTCATTAATATTATTAAACAGATGCATAAAATCCCTAATACATCAATCAATAACTCAAAGGCGTTACACAAGCCTGCAATACAAGTCTAGGGAAAAAGACAAGAATTCCTATTGGGATAATGTCAACAAAAAAAGGAAAGTTCTGAGAGAGACCTCATCCAAGACATTTAAGTGGATGATGTGGTCAGGGGATGTCCAAGCATGTGGGTGTAGTAAGGCCCAAGGATGCAATGTGTTACCTGTGAGTTCCTTTGTAGAAGGCGAGATGTCCCTGTCATGGATGCATTTTTTCCAAGCCCATTCTTTCCTTTATTCTGTTTATTCTTTTATTTGCCCTTTTTTTTTTGTTCAAAATATAATTAGGGGACACTGCCTTCACATGGTGACCATAGCTGACAGCATTACCCACAAGTACTTTCACTGAGATGAGAAGGTTGGCTCGTGATGAGACCGTCTTTCCCTTAGCCATGCAACCAAGAGTCACTACCCCGACGTGGTAACCAATTGATGGAAATTTCATACTGCTAGGTACCCATGGAACTAATAGGATAGATCATATTGAGACCCCCTATCCTTTGATTAGGTCTTGTTTTATTATTTCTCTGGGTCCCTCTTGTTTCTTGCTGAGGATATTTTTATTGCTTTCTTAGGGATCCCTGGGAGAAGCATATTGAGGTTCATTTTTAGGGTTTTATTTTTTACCATCTTGCTTTTACCTTCTAGGCCTTTAGCCCCTTATTCCCATGAGGTAAGGTGCAGCCTTGAAATAGTTCAACCCAATTCCTGGACAAGGGGAATGGGATAGGTGAGTAGGAAACAAGATGTAAGAGTGGTGCTATGATGGGAGTGGACGATGGATTTTCAGAAATCCCCCCAGTGGCAAACCAAAACCTACAGACACAGGCTTGCTAGGGAACCCTTTCAATCCCCCCAAACATGGTCAAGTGAGCAAATGTAAGATCCAAGTAGTCGTTAGAGATAATAGATACCCGATGCATATATTTAAAGGTTTCAATGATCAAAAGTGACACATACCATGATACCTGGACCAATTACCTCATGGAGAAAGAACCTCTTTTGATACATGACCAATCTGATGGTGATGGATGCTTCTACTGCTGTCAAGATAAAAGATGATGGGAGAAAAACATGGGCCCTCTAGGGCCATGCTCAGGTCAATCCTTCTCTCGACATTCCATGTCTAGGACCTGTGGGCCTTGAGACATGATCTCCTAGTCATCCCTGAAGAGTGGGGATAACAGGACTCATTTTGGACATGTGAAATTAGACAGTAACTCAAAAATAAAATATATTGTGGATAGTAAGGTTTCTTACAGGATGAATCAAGCAACAAGTTAATTAAATTGATAAAAAAATTCTCAAAGAAAGCTCATGGAAATGAAATCRTCATTCGAATACAATAAAATAAACAAGTGTAAAATTAATATTTATTACAAGTAACAACTTTAAAAGGCATACCTTTATCGATGATGACGATGCGAATATGTCCTCCTGCACGTTCTCTCCTTCCAGATCTCACTTTCCAACCAATGAGACCTCACTGGTAACTCCCAACCAACGCTAGGGGTACCTTTATTCCCCCTGATCCCCTAGAGATGCAAAGGGGCCACGCACACAATACCAGATAATGATATCACCCAGCTCACCTCACAAGATCGATCTACCACTCATTACCCGAGCTGCGTATCCTAAATCCTAGAAGTGAAAACTCAGTCAAGATAAATTCGATAGAGTAATGTTACACAAGCCAAAAGGCCTCATACACCTCCTCCACCATCCCTTTTATAGAGTTTCTTAGTCATTAGTTTCCCAAAACCTCATTGTATTCTTTTTTTCATTTATTTAATTAGGAAAAACCTCCCCCGCACACATGTCACCCGATCCCTTAGTTGCACCAGAAGATCAATTTATTAATTAATTAAATTTGTCCCATTATTACCTTACAATTCTTAAATGACTTACTCCTTACTTAAATCCTAGTTGAGTTCATAAATAGAAAGTTCCAAAGGCTAGACTCCTTACTAAGTTAGGCATTCCCCTTTTTCTTTAAGTTTCCCATTTTCTTTAATTTTTCCCTTTTCCTTATGTTTCCCCCTTTTCTTTAAGTTTCCATTTTTCTTAAAGTTTCTTCTTTTTATAACTAAGTTCAGAATTAATAGGTTTAGACAAAAACAACCAAATAGCTCTTTTATTAATGAAACCTTTATTAAAATTTCCACTTTAATTATTAATGCTTGTATTTTCTTTACCCCCTTCTTGTTATATGTCTAATTAGTTTTTTTTGTTCTAAGGTTCTACCTAGAGCTAGGTTTTAAATTCACTAGGCTTGGCGATAGTTCTTAAGGGAAAAATTAGTTATTAAAATTTACTTATCACGTCATTCATTTTAAGATTGACCAGGTCCTAAGGAGGCATAGTTTTCTAAGCACTAGGTTTATTAACTTACCACAGTTAAAATTGCGATGTTCCCTTTAGGACGCACTACGTGCTCCAAGGGTTCTACTCACCTCTTTCGGTCTTATTTGTGCAATGTTCCCTTCAAGATGCACTACGTGCTCCAAGGGTGCCACTCGTCTCTTTACTGAATTTGTTAGACGTCAAACCCCTGGAGTCAATACTCCGTTAAGTGATCTTGTGGGAGACTAAGGGCCTATAAGGAATAAATACCCTTCCTTATTTTGTTCCCCTTAGATCATCATGAGTAAATGTCACAATTTGCCTTCACGACATCGTGGGTCTTCTCAAACTAGGTAATTGTTAACCTACAGTTCAATCCATGGTGAGAGTGATAGTAACTTGTGCTAGGGCTACTGCCACACCTCTCCCTCAATGTCTCTCGTTGTCGTGTGTGACTCCTTTAATCCAAATGTGAGTATGGTTGACAAGCTATCTTCAGCCTGCATCCATCAATGAATCATGTCAACAATAACAATAAACACCAAAATATCTAATCATATGTACATATGTCACATCAACAACATTCAAACCCTAACAATCCAATACCTGACTCGATTTGAAGTCCAAGGGGTTTCGTCAATGCCTCGACGTCCTCAACATCCAGAGTCTTTCACACTCAGGAGAACCCAGTAAATAACACCTAGCTATGTAAATAAAACAAAAATAACGTATGATAAAATTAACAATATCTCGTAATCATAACAAAATCATCCAATCGTATGAAGAACCTGATCACTTGCACACAAGTTTTCTCAAAGAATAAGTTCTCTTAGTGGGCGCAAGAGAGGGATGTTACAAACCCTTCCTTATTGTGCGTCTGTTAGAATCTTTGTGGGCAACTGTCTCAGTCTTCCCTCACGACATCGTGGATCTCTTGAACTAGGTAATTGCTAACCTACAATTCGATCCATGGAAAGAGTTCTAGTAGGTTTTGGCAGGGCTACTTCCATACCTCTCTCTCAATATCTAGTTGTTGTACATGACCCCTTTACTCCTTATGTGAGCCTCATTAAAAAGAAATCACCATCTTGCATCCATCAACAAAACACTGTCAACAATCCATAAACAACATCATAATATACCCTATCATATGTCACATATGCATAAATAGAAATACCCCAACCATATACTATCCAATCCCTGACTCAATCCAGAGTCCAAGGAGGTCCATTGATTCCATCGACATCCTCAATTTGTTGAGTGTCCTGCACACTCAGGAGAAACCCGTCAATAGAACCTTTCTATACATAGATATAAAATAACATAACATCATAATCCAACAACATCATCATCTAAATCCATAAGCGGATAAGTCAAATCATGTGCACACAATAGTGGGATGTTACAATTAAAAAATATATCTTATTACTTCGAGTTGCTGAAGACCTCCATAAAATAAAGAAAAAGAAAAAACTCATTAAACAATATATCTTATTACTTTGATTTTCCCAAGACCTCCATACCATAACTTGTTAAAATTAATGCAATCATACTAACAAGAAAAATAATACAACTACCATGAAAAATTAATGTTATGGTTTATAGAATGGATTACAGATAATATACCATACCATAACTTGTTAAAATTAATGGAACCATACTAACAAGAAAAATAATACAACTACCAAGAAAATTCAATATTAGGGTTTATAGAATGGCATACAGATAATATACCAGCGATAACTCGATGCATCACTTTGGGCCAACCTGTACGAATTTGTCCTTCGTTACGAGAGTGATTCCTTCTCCCACTGCTCTTCTAACCTATTCTAACTTTTGGAATCCAACGGATTTACCTCTGAAACCTCCCAATCTCTTTTAGGGAAATTTTTTTTTCTGTGAGACCCCTATGCATATCCCCCCTTTCCCCAAATTTTTAGCTCAATATTCTCGATTACCTCTGGTTTTTTTCCGCATAATTTCCCCCCTCTTCCTTGGATAATTTTTCACCTCTTCCGTGGATGATATTTTTCCTCTATGTTTCCCTAGATAATATTTCCCTCTTCACATGACACTTTTCCTCTATTTTTCCCTTCATTGTCTTTCTAGGTAGCCCCCCCTATATTTTTTTTTGGTTTTCCCCATGCAAAATCGCCCATTTATTTTTATTTCATAAATTATTATTTTAGCATGGCAATGTGGTGTACTTTTAATATAACCCTTTAATATTATTTATTTATATATCATTTATTTTTTTTATTTAAAATTTATGTATTTTAATAAGCTCTAGTTTAAATTTTCTAGCAAATGAATCTTCTCTGACCATCTTTTCCAGGAACATTTGCCCACTGCCCAAAATCTAACGAGAAATTGTTATATCCTCATATTTGAGTGAATATTTCTGTATAATTTGAGTGTCTTTGGGGTTTTTCGGCATGATCAATCCATTTATGCATTCAAAAATGGATTTTAAATAAAAAAAATAATGATTTCTTGAAGATTTATGTTGTCGAATTCTGACAAAAAAACTTGTTTCCTAGAACAGTTAGACAATGTGTTTTAATGCATTTCTTTATTAACTAAATTTATATAAACATATGTGTAATTAAATAAAACTATATTAAAATGCCCCTCCTAAGTGGGTAATTAACCACAACCCTTAATCCACCAAGGATTGAGTGTAAATACCTTGCTTGATTTGGGAATATGGAAACAATTCCTCACTCTTACTATGCAAACTCTTGTTCTTAATAAAACAATATAGAACTTGTGTCCTTTTCTCCATGACATAGGTACTAAGTGTTGGGTTGGGGTGTAAGAATTCTAAACCTTTACTATGTGTCACATACCCATATATAAAAAAAATTATTTTTAGTTATACATCAATAAAGCATTTTTGACTAATAAAGTGTAACATTCTTTCATATTAACTACCCAAATTATATGGTTAAGAAGTGAGTTAGAGGTAAGAGTAATGCAAAATTACTCTTTTATTTATAACAATGTTTCGTACAAATTACCAACTTTTCTTGTACCAAACTATAATTTTTGTTAAAAGCATATATCCCAAATATCATAGTGCAATTCATATGGTAACTACTAATCTTCATGTTTTTCTTAAAAAATTATGTTTTGACAACTTTTCATTTATTAGGCCCTTGTCGTAAACTTGTTTATCCTAAAGGCTTAGTTGGTGGAATTACCACTTGAATGCTAGGGTAAAGTAGTCGATGGTGGATTATTATTTTAAAAAAGTTTTAATGTAATTTGTATGAGGGGTTTATCTCGATCCCAACCATAACATTGAAAGGGTTATCTGATTCCCAGAATCATATTGCAGGTTGAAATATTCTGATTGGAAAGGAAAATGGTCACATCGTAATCATGTTTAACAAGTCGGAGTTAATGAGGTTTTGACATTTGATAGCATATAAGTTGGAGGTTTTTAATGCTAGACTCAATGTATCAAGTATCTTAAGTCGGAGGTTTTTAATGCTAGACTCAATGTATCAAGTATCTTATGTATCAAGTATCTTAGACTCATTTGATAGCAGAGGAGGGAAATCCAAGAATGCTTGGTCTGGAATCCGAATCCCTCTAAGTAATCTTTCTTAATTTCTTTCTATTTGTGTCAATAAAAAATTGTAAGGCACTATACTAATTTCTATTTTTGCAAATAGGTGTTGGGTATGGTATCAATGATATGAAGTTCACTATGGATAAAGGATTTTATACCACCGTATTTGAAGTAGTCATTTTTCTACCAACTGTGGTTCTTACGCCCACATTTTTGGTCTGTTAAAAATGTATTGGGTTTTCTTGGCAGTGTTATGCGAAAGTTGACTATGTAATGAAGCTTTTATACTTTAGTTAAATAGTAACTCGTAAATGGCTATTCGAACATGTATTTCATTCTTAATGGTATTTTTACCCTTGCTAATTCATAGGGTCTTCATGTTTATAACTTTGTGCACAGTTATATTATCCCTATATCTTTTTGTGTGGTCGGAAAGGACTCGAGCCTTATTTTCTATGTTCGCATGTACTTACTTATATTCCTTGTGGCTTTAAATAGCTATAGAACTCTAATTTTCTTATAAGATTATTTTGTCTATATAACTTATATTTCTTTCCTTGTACTTTATTCGATGACATTAACTTTTTCTATATTTTGGAATTCCTCTCTAAGGTAATAACAATAATCTATTTTGATTATATAAAGTACTCTTTCATACCATAACTGGTTTCCTTGATTTTAAACTCGATATAGATATAATTCATTGTTTTTCTAGAATTTACTATGACAATCGTATAATGAAAACGATGGAAAGTGTCAACTTCCTAGCTAGATTATCATAAATAATAGTATATATGTAAATTTTGATTTGAACAACAATCCAACAAGAATATATTTTCCAAAATAGATTAAACAAATTTGACTAAAATAAAATGGAAAAAGAACATGTAACAAATATTTTCTTTTTTGGGAAAACACACGTCAAATGGGTTGTTCCGCCCAACCATAAATTAGAGCTACCACATAATCCAGATCCAATAACCTCACCAAGTGACTCACTGCAATTCGTAGGGTCTCAAACATTATGTGATGGATTCTATGTCATGTCTCCATTTCTCATATTTCACATCTATTAAGAATGGTGTCACATTCTCTTTGTTTTCATTACTTTTATATGTTTTTTTAGGTATTTGACACATGTAAGGGGCACATTCTCATTGACCACCTGTCAATTCGTTTTACACATGTTCTTAAAATATTGATATTTTGTCTCACTTAAGTTGAGTTAACTCAACAACACTTCACCATTTGTCTCTCTTCTGCTCTCAGTTGCTAGTTCTCTTTTGGATCAACAAATTCTCTCTTTTAGCATTCCCACTTCACATGTGTTTCCTTTTTATTTATATATTTTTATTAATAAATCAATAATTAAAAAATAACTTGAGTTAGATCCCAAGGATCCATAATGTGATGGAAATAAATAATAATAATAATAATAAGTTTTTATTTTTATTTTTAAATTTAGGGGTATCACATCCACCCCTCTTTAAAACTTAAAACCATCCCGAGTGTTATTTAATATTGACCTGGATCATTATGGAAAAGAAATGGATATGCTTTCTGCAAATCATCCTCCATTTCCCAGGTAGCCTCTTCAGGACTAAGGTGCTTCCACTACACCTTTACGTTTTTGATGGCTTGATTTCAGAGTATAAGCTCCCTACTCTCAAGAATACGATCTAATTCTACTAGAAACTCACCCTCGGGTTCCACCTATATCATATTCCAATCCAAAACATGAGTAAGATCATGTATATATTTCTTTAATGGTGAAACATGGAAAATATCATGTACTTTTACTATGGTTGGAAGTGCAAGTTGATAGGATACAAATCCTATTCTTAAAAACACTTCAAAGGGACCACACTATCTAGGAGCTAATTTAGTGTACCTTCTGAGTCTTAAATAACTTCTTCTAGGCCTTACTCTTTTATACATATGTTGTCCAATATTGAACTCTCTTGGAGTTCTTTTGGAATATGCATAACTTTTTTTCTTTTCCTAAGCGTCTTTCAAATTATGTTGTACCTGTTTCACTATTAGTTCCATTTCCTTTAAAATTTTAGGTCATATCATTAATCTATTGACAATATTACTCTAGGAAACAAGGGTGTTACATTTTCTTCAATAAAGAATTTCAAAAGGACTAAGTTTAGTTGAAGCTTAGTAATGATTATTATAGGCGAATTCAACCAAATGTAGATATTCTTCCCATTTTTTTGGTTTATTCATACCATACATTCGGAGCATATCTTCTACTATTTGGTTTGTTTTTTTGGTTTACCCATCCATGTGAGGATGGTAAGTAGTGTTGAAATTTAAATGTGTCTAAAACTTTAAACAAGGATTTCCAAAAAATTCTTGTAAATTTTGTATCTCTATGTGAGATTACAGTTTTAGGAATTCCATGTAGTTTGAATCTTTCCTTCATAAATATATCTACTATTTTAATGGATTTATAAGTGGATTTAACTCATATGAAGTGTGCTTCTTTACTCAATTTATCAACGAGAACCACTATAGAATCATTTTGTTTACTACGTTTAGTAAAACCTATTATAAAGTCCATACTTATGATTTCCCATTTCCATTTAGGAATGAGTAAGGGTTGTAATAATCTGACTAGATGTCAATCAAATTTAACTTGTTGACATTATATGCATTTAGCTAAATATTTAACAATTTCTCCTTTCACATTAGGCCAATACCTTTTTTTTCTTAACATAGTAATTATTTTCTGATAGTGAGGATATCGAGAGTATGAATTTTTATGTAATTCATTTAGTATTAGCAGTTTAATATCTTCTACTTCATGGATATACATCATGTTTTTATACATCAACAATCCATTTTTATAAAGTCTGAAGTGTGATTTTTCACCTTCAACTTGGTTTTCTATCAATTTTGATTTAATACTTTGATATTCTATATCCTTTTTAGCTGCAATTTTGACTTTTTCCTCTAAATCGGTTCATAATTACCCCTTATAATTGTATAAACCATATTTTCATGCCTGCTCAAAGCATATGTTATTTTATTTTCTTTTCCCTTGATATGTCTTATTTCAAAACCATACTCTCTCAAAAAGGATAACCATCTTTCTTGTCGAGCGTTGATATTTTGTTTATCAAATAGGTATTTTAAAACAATGTTGTGAGACATTAATAGAAATCTTCATCCTATCAAATAGTGTGACAACATCTTTAGTGCATGTATTATCGCGACTAATTCTAAGTCATGTGTTACATTATGTCTTCCGTGTTCCTTACGCTTCCTAGATTCATAAGAAATTACATGATTATCCTGCATTAATATTCCTCTGAGCCCTTCAATACATGCATCTATGCATACAACAAAGTACTTATATGGATCTGTTATTTTTAGTATAGGAGTTGTTGTTAGGATATGTTTTAGTTTTTCAAAACTTTCTTGCCATTATTCAACCCATATAAATTTTGTTCTTTTCTTTTGTAGGGATGTTATAGGATGAATAATCCTTGAAAACCCATTAATAAATTTTCGGTAATAGCATGTTATACCCATAAAAGATCTTATGTTTGAAACATGTTTTTGAAATGACCAGTACATAATGGATCTTATTTTCTTAGGATCAACAACTATTCCTTCTTTAGAGACTACATGTCCCAAATATTGAATGTTTTCTTTATAAAAATCACATTTACTACATTTATCTTATAGCTTCTACTCTCTCAAGATCTGTAGAACTATTCTTAAATGTTCTTCATGCTTATGTTTCTTCTTTGAGTAGATAATTATATTGTTGATGAAGACGATTACAAGTTTATTAATTAGACACATGGATGTGCATGGGGTCTTTGTTAACCCAAAGGGTATCACTACAAACTCTTAATTCCCATATCTTGTCTTAAAAGTCATTTTGTATATATCTTCATATTTAACTCTTGATGATATCCGACATGCAAATCGATTATTCAAAATTTCGTTGTGCCACATACTTGATAAAATAGATCATTGATGTAGGGTAAAGGATATATGTTTTTAATTGTTATTTGATTAAGTTGTCTATAGTCTACACTTAGTCGTAAGGTTCCATCTTTCTTTCTGACAAATAGTGCCGGTGTTCCCCAAGGAGATACACTTGGCACACTATAATTTTTATCTAATAACTCTTGAATTTGAGATTTTAGTTCATTAAGTTCTAATATATTCATCGGATATGGAGCCTTTGAAACTGGCACGAAATATATTTCTCTCTTAGGAGGTAATCCAAGAATTTATTGGAATATGTCTCGAAATTCTTGCAATATAGGGAAATCTTCTATATCTTTATTAATTTCTTCTTTTTCATTATCTATTACATGAACAACAAATAATTTTCGTCCCTTACAAACACATATTTTTATCTACAAGGATGAGATCTTCCTAATACTTATAGTTCTTGGTATCCCTTTAATTTCAATGACATTACCATTGTCATATCTCTAAGTAAATGTTTTTTCATAACAATTTAGAATTACTTTATATTTTTCCAACATGTACATTCCAATTAAGACGTCATATGATCCTAGTTGCAAAACATTCAAATCTGCTTGAGCTTTAAAGCCCTTCATAATAATTCCACAACCTTTAACATGATTTGTAACATTTCTTTTTATTCATGTAGGAAGTTGTAGTAGCCATGCTTTTTCCATTTTTTCTTTGCATAATTTACAAATTTCTACTATCTTAGGTGAAATATAACTTAGACTAAAACTTGGGTCATTCAAAATGGTAATTGGTTGATTATTCAACATACCTTCTACTTCCACCATGAAAGCTTGATGATTTGCTTGTCTATTCTCCAGGGCTCTGCTAGTCTTTGGGATACTCCTTGCTATTTCAACAAATGTAGTAGATTCTCTAACCTTTTGTATATTGTTTTTTTTTTCTTTTTGTAAGGACATTCTTTAAAATAATGTGGTTGGCCACACTCCCAACATTTTACTAGTTCTTTTTCAACATTTTATTTGTTATAAAAAGTTGTTGGTATTCCATTCTTATTTCCAGATGGGTTATAAGGCTTATTATTTCTGTAGTTATTTCTGTGAAACCCTTTTGCAGTGTTCTTATTGAGAAACTTTCGTTCTTTTATTAGCGGATCAAATCTTTCAACATTCTTTCCTTACTCATAACTTCTTCTAAAGACTTAGGATTTTCAAATTCAATCCTATCTTTATATGAGTAAGGTAAACAAGTTCCTGTAAACAAGTTAAGAAGCTTTGTATA
>JZKD02S0418425.1:276385-302362 GCA_000966675.3 Picea glauca | reverse complement strand
TGTTTAAAGTAAAAGATTGGTATTACCTAAAAAATTTGAAAACCATACATATGTTAGGGGACCTGGCATCTGGCCTGCCAACAATGAAAACTAAAACTAGACCCATGCCCAGTTGAAAGGTGTCCATAACTATCCTAGTTGTTGTAACTAAAATGTTTAAGTAACTAAAAACATTACAAAAGCGGCATGTATTCTTGTAGAATCTTGAGTCTATCATAACAGTAGAAAGAGTAAAAACAGTAGCAAAAGAAGCTTCATACTCCAAAAGTGCTAATGTCCCCATTGTTGGGAGGAGAATGATGCCAATTCAGAGTGATGATGATGGGTTGGCATAAAGTAGGGCAATATCGGTTGACATGCACGCCTGATAAGGAGTCGAATAATGCATCCAACCTGTGACCAATGATTTCATGTCTAAAAAGTTGATCAACAATATCTCGACACATGTCAAAGATTAATTGCAATTGATCTACTGAGAAGCCGCACAAGGGAACCTCTTATAATTGTGTGGGATCTTCCACTGAAATCATGGTATCATGAAGGGACGTAGAAGGATCCATTTCTTCAATGACCATTGGAACTTCCTCCTCTATAAAAACACAACCCCATTTCTCCTCAGTTGACTGAGCTGATAGAATGCCATCGTCTGGAGTTGAATTGGCCTGCAAACTTTGTCTGGATGACTAGTTGATACCCGTAGGAGGCATCACATAGGGTCCAACAGTAACCCGAAGAGGAGCAAAGGAAAGTTCCTCTTCTAGGAAAACATGACCCCATACATCCTATTCATGGTCCTATACCATGGGAGGAAGCTCGACCAAAGGTGAGGCGGGAGGAGACGACATACCAGGGGTGTTCAAGGTGGGGTAAGCAAGGTAACGATGGTTAGCTAAGTACTTGTAGTAGTCCGGACCTTGCATGGGCATGTTGCTCTCACGAGGAATGGAGGCGAGAGAGAAGTCAATAAGTTGGATGGAGAGGGGAGGCCAAACCAACAACTGAGCATTCTAGATCCACACCAAGGAGGGAGAAATATGAGTGAATAGATAAAAAGGAGAATATAAATTGGAAAACATGGGCAAAAGCAGGGAAATAAAACCAATCTGAGCCATTAAGGTGGCCATTAAACTGGAGGTGACAACGATCGCATCCATGGTACACCCTCGAGTGAAATCCAATACCGACGTGAACGAGGGCAATAAGTTTCCCATGAAGCCAAATATTCCACTTAAGGACCCAACGTTAATGTCGTGCCTCAGAGATAGGAATATAGGAGGGGAGGTGGCAGAAGGTGTCATGATGTTTAATTGCATGGTTAGACGAGTGGCACCCTGTTCGGGGAGGGGCAATCTAGTTGAGCTAGATCGAAGCATTGATTGAGCAAAGGATGGTTAGGGCACAGGTTGGAATCTATGAAAATATATTTTCCATATAATGAGACCCCTTCATTTTCTAACTTATCAACGAATTTATTTGCCTCTCGACGGATATGAGAGGTGATAATAATAAGGTTAGGGTGAAGGGGGAATGAAAGGTTTCTAGAGAGCTCAAGAGATGTCATATGGGGGAGACTTTTGTGGGGTTGAAGCCATTCAGAATTTTGGTGGCCAAAGTGATAATGACTTGGAAATCCCCTTCGATAACAAGTTGATTCAGTCCCAAATCGGAAGCTAATTGAATTCCTCTAAGAATACCCCAAATATAGATAGAATTTTTTGAATCCCAACCTAGATTTCCAGCCATTATATGGCTGATTTTCCCACTGTTATTTTTTATTACCACTCTAAATCTGACAGGACCTAGGTTGCCTTTAGAGGCGCCATCAAAATTCAATTTGTGGAAACCTTGTGGCGAACATTGTTAGGTGATGGGACTGTGAGTGGGTGGAGGACAGGTGTATATTTTTAACCTTGTACAATTATTTACTAGAAACATATATTCACTAAAATAACCGAAAAGATACAACAAAAAATCCACACATTAAACAAAGATTTTTCCCCTAAACCCAAATTCAGGAAAACCAACATATTTTGTATTCATCTCATCATACATTGTTTACAATACAATATACATATAGGATCCAACGACATCCAAAACCCTAATGCAATGAACTGGATTTGTCAACAACCCTAATTCCTTAACCAAAAATAGAAAACCATCAACAAAAAACCATGTGCCGAAAAACTTCCCAAAAATGGACACTAGTTATAGTCGTGAAAAGAATGTAACACATATCCAACAATGAGGATTGAGGTTGTGAACGGGTTGACTTGGGTTAAGGTTCAAGTTCCACTAAGAAACAATAATGCTTTCATTGGGGTTATAAGAGAGGTCTTCTTGGGACCATTGTTGATATCTTATCATTTCTTGAGTGTTGTCAAAAATCTTAGACCAAGCATATGAAGGTGAAGAGGACTTTAAGATGAACATGCACATGTTTCTTTCATTCCAGTTATTCCAAACAATGAAACCTAGTAGCAACTGCTAGATTCTATTTAGAATTGGATTGTGGAAGGTTGTCAGTCCCCAGTTCTCAATGGTGTGAATGATGTTGTTCCCTGCTCTGTATGTTTTTCTCATAATTTGGGCTACTTGGTCCCATATATCAACACTAAAATGGCATTGATTTAAAAGGTGATCCATGGATTCCTCTTTTTGCATAAAAAGAGGGTAGGTGGAGGGGTCGATAAATCCCCTTTTGTGAAGATTATCCCAGGTTAGAATACAATTCTGGGCTAGAAGCCATAGGATCGTGGAATTCTTTGGCCATAGATGTGATTTCTGAATAGTGTGCCATATATGTTCCTTTAGCTAAATATGAAACTGGGATTTAAGATTGTAGGCTTATTTAATGGTAAAGGAGTCGATGGAAAAATTACCCCAGTGCAAAATTTCCTCGCCCTCGCGAGTGTGAATCTTCCTCATAGTGTTTGCCTTGTGCCAAGGCTTAATATCAGAGTCTACTAATAAATTGAGATTTTTTTGTGAGACTTTCCAGTTTCTCCAAAGAGAGGGGTGGGGTTCTTCCTTCCAGAGGTATACAACCTTTAAATTGTGTCTTTTTGGAATTTGAGCCTGGATATGGTGCATGCTTTCCATGGATTGCAAAGGAGGAAATTGTTTCCATGAATCCAACCAAAAAAGAACTTCATGATTGTTTCTTAGTTCGTAGAAGGCATGTTCCTAGATGAGGGGGTGATTATGCCACGATGCATTCCATATGTTGGAGTCGGGAATTTGATCGCTCATCCTGATGAGCTAAGCCTCATTGATTTGAGGGGCATATTTATACTTCCATAACCTTGCCCATAACTCTTTCGGGTGCTTTAACCATTGCTACCAAATTTTGGCCCCCATTACTTCATTTAGAAAGCACAGGTCATGAAGACCAAGACCCCCATTTAGCTCTGGTTTGCATATTTTTTCACAGCTAACCAAGTCCCATTTTTTCCTAGGCTTGTGACCTTGCCAAAGAAATTTCCTTTGAAGATTGTGAATAGTTTTGAGCACAGATCGAGGGGAAACCAGGGCAGAGAAAAGGTAAATAAGAATAGCTTGGAGGACAAACTTGATTAGCACAAGGAGGCCAGCCAGGTTGAGAGTACGAAAGGTCCAAGAATTAAAATGGTCGTTTAGAGATTAAATGAGAGAGTCCCAAGAGATATTTCTTGTTGGGGAATTGGAGAGGGGAATGCAAAGGTAATTGGATAGAAGGGAGCTCCAGGGAATGCCTAGTAGTCGAGAGATATGATGGTGCATGGAAAAAGGGGTGTTGATGAAAAAGATTTGTGATTTGACAAGGTTGGTAGAATTTCCTAAGGAATCACTAAAATAAGAGAGGATGTTTTCTTTAGATAGATTCAGAATATCCACATTATTATTTGTTTTCTGTCGATGTTTTGGATCCATACCAAGATCCATCTTCAGGACATAGTGTTTGGGTTTGAGATGAGAAGAGGAAGAACATTGTAGGGGTGCCAATTAACATGGGATCATCCACAAATTGATTATGGGAGGTTGTTGGGCCATGGAGGGGAAGGACTTGAAGGGAATAGTCCACAATAGAGTCTTTGATATAACAGCGTAGTCCTTCATCCATGATGATGAAGAGGAAGGGGGAAAGGGGGTCACCTTGGAATATCCCTCTTGAAGGGGAGAATGGATTGGAAGGAACTCCATTTACAAGGATGGAAAAGAAGGCCGAAAAGGTGAGATTGAGGATCCAATTGATCCACTCATCACTGAAATCAAAACCCAAGAGAAGAGATTGCATATATTTCCATCTTAATCTGTCAAAATATTTTGAGAGGTCAAGTTTAATGAACATAATTGGAGTTCTGGTGGATTTGAGTGAGTGAATAACCTCATGTATCAATATAGCATTGTCCATTATTTGGTATCCTTCAACATAGATCGATTGCTCCTTATAAATAATGAAGGGGAGAAAAGGCTTGAGTCGGAGGGTTATTACTTTAGTGATGATTTTGTAGATCACGTTGCATAAAGAGATTGTCCTAAATTGTTTTGGATGGGAGAACCTTTCCTCCTTAGGAATAAGAGTAAGGAAGGTGCCATTGAGAGTTGATGGTACTTTTCTAGAAGCACGAGATTCCTCAACAAGTTTCCAAACCTCATCCCTAACCATTGGCCAGTGGTAGTGGAATAAATTGGTTGTAAATCCATTAGGTCCTAGTGCTTTTCACATAGGTATATCCTTCATATCTTGATCCACCTCTTCAATTGAGATAGGCCTCATGAGCACCTCATTTTGTTCCTAGGAAATGAGCGTTGGAATGTGTTGGGTGATACTATTTATGGCCTGAGATTCATCAAGGATCAGTTCTAACAGTATATTTATGTAGTAATTAATAATTTCATTCTCCATCCATTCGTGGTCCTATCCCTTGATGATTTTCCATCTTGGTGATTTGATTGACATATATTTTGTGTATCATGGAGTGGTGGAAGAACACTGTTCTTTTCTCCTTCCTTGAGCCATTGCACTCTCGATTTCTGTCTCTGGAGTATTTCCTCTTTCTTATATCTTTTGCCCAATTGTTGTTTGAGGAGCTCTTCTTCATCCTGCAGAGACTCTTATTGGCCTTTAGAAAAGAACTCTTTTTTAATTTCTTCCATGCGTTGCTTGATAGATATCTAAGCCTGGAATATGTTGCCAAAAACATTTTTGTTCCACTTTATAAGATGTTGTTTAAATTTCTTTAGCTTATGTTGGAATCGGTACATTAATGTTCCATGAGAAATTTATGCATTCGCCCACCATGTGTTGGAAATTTCTTGGAAGTTCGGGTGAGAGAGACAAAAAATTTCAAACTGAAAGGTCTTGAATTTGGTGGTACTGACCATGTCAATCCAAAACTAAACTGGCCAATGGTCTGAGCCTGAATTTGGAAGAATATTTTCTTCAATTAGAGGCCCTCCCAACATCATATATTATGATATGACGAATCGATCTAGCCAACAAGTCGTTTGGTGAGTACCAGAGCGCCTATTTGTCCATGCGAAGGTGCCATTTTTTTTTTTTATGTCTATTAAGTGCATATATTCTATTGTGTTCTAGAAGTTTTCATTGTCCTTATTCAATCTTCTGATGTCGCCTTTCTTTGCTTCCAAAAGAGGATGATGTTAAAATTGCCCTCTATGATCCAGTTTTGTTGTCCCAGCAGGTTGCCCAAATATGAAAGGGTTTTCAAGAAGTTGTCCTTTTATTGTGTTGTCTGAGGTCCATATGCATTTGTTAGTACCCCCTCCTTATTACATCTGATGGCTCTGTATTGGGCTGATAGCATCCATGTTGTAGAGTAAAAATTGTCTAAGATTACAGTCAAAGGGTTCCATAGAATAGTGATTCTCCCAGTTTCTCCATTGGAATCATTATATATAAAATTTATTCGATGTTAGCATCATGTGGAGACATCTTAAACAGTGTTTCCTGCGCATTTTGTTTTCTAGAGAAAAAGGATGTTTGATTCCTCTTCCATTATACAGTTTCAAAGAACCCTCTGTTTAGTTCTTCCATTTAAGCCTATGATATTCCAATAGAGAATCTTCATGATGATGGGGGAAAGGGGGGCGAGAAGAAACCCTCGGTGAGATTTTTTATATGGCCCGAGTTAATCATGAAATTTCCTACCTAATTGATGAGTTGTTGTGTCGATTTTCTCCCTTGTCGTTTCGCGTCCTGTGGTATTTTTCTAGTGTCTTTTCCTGGATCTGATCTGATGCCCAGTCGAGATGTTGCACCTATTGTTGAATCTATATAAGATTTGTGTACCTTGTGAAGTTTCTCTAGCGGAAGAGATTGTGGTTCTTTCCTATTGTAAGCTTCATCAAGCCTCTTCAGGTCAATCTTGGCTAGGTCTCTTTCATCTACATTTATGTCCATATCTCCCCCATTGTTTGTGAATTGGTCCACCTTCATTTGAATCAGAGAGCCAGGCTATATGATCTATTCTGGAATTAGTTATGGAATCTTATTTGTTTTTCCTTTCACGTTATCTTGGTTGTCATGTTGATGGGGATTTTCCACCTCTTGGGATACAGGTAGTTAATTTAAAATTTCAAAAGAATTGTTGGTGGAGGGATTTTTTCTTTGCATCTGACCTGATCCTTTGGGGTTTGTTTTCTACCATCCTTGCACCCAGGTAAAACCATATTTTTTTTTATTGTACTCTTCCTTGGAGGGACGCGAGAGGATATTTAATGGACAATCCCTGAAGAGGTGATCATTCTCATGGCACTTCCTACAGCGAAAGGGAATATCTTCATAATCGATGGCTTGTGTCCACTCCTCATCTTGGTATTCAAGGGTTAAGTATCCCAACAAATCTTTGGAGGAATTATATATATATATATATATATATATATATAATATTTTAATAAATAAAAATTCTAATGAAGTTGTCATATATCCAAATCCACGCATAAAAAAACTAGATCGAAGAGAGGGTAATCTTCTTAATGAGTACAAAGAAATGTAAAAATTAAGAGTGGAGACAATTTCAACTCATAACAAATCACATATATGTGATGTAATGGTTAGTTGCAGAAATTGAATATTTTCACATATTTCAATTTCATTTTATATGATTTTATTCATGAAATTAAATAAATACATTATTTTTAATTTACAGAGCTTAAAAATGAAAATTACATATATGTGATGTAATGGTGAGTTGTAAAAATTGAATATTTCCAGAGATTTCAATTTCATTTTATATAATTTTATTCATGGAATTAAATAAAAAAATTATTTTTAATTTACATAGTTTAAAAATGAAAATTAGGTAAATAAAATTTTAATGTAATCATATTTCATGGAATTAAATAAAAAAATTATTTTTAATTTACATAGTTTAAAAATGAAAATTAGGTAAATAAAATTTTAATGTAATCATATTATTTGGAATATGAAAGAATAAATATTTATATCATTTTTAATATAATAATTTATTTTATTTTATTTTAATTTTAGATTTATTTAATATTGAAAGATATTAAAAAAAAATTGAGATGCAAATTTTTTAATGTTTAAAATATTTTACAATACATTTATTTTGGTGTGTACGCTAATGGTTAAAATTAATATTTCATCCCATATCTAGAGTTTGTAATTTCTTACATTAATTTTCAACATGGGCAAAATGTTCTATCCTCGAGACCTATTATAGATTTGGTCGATTTCCACTTCCATCGTGACCTTATTTATCACCTTGATAAATTATGTGTAATTATAAGTGAACCTAGAGACCGATTGATTTGGGAGCCTCATTTTTCAATTTGTTGGATGCTTCGGAGTGACAAGTACGATGACTCCTTACATCTTCATATCTACTAGCCTCACATGAGACAAGATGTTGAGTTCACTACCTCAAATCCTGTGTTTCATGTTCCATTGTTAAACCATATGACCACCATTCAGGTATGTGTTCACCATTGTATGTTCTTTCTAGACCTTATAAATGTGTCATATTAGATCTTCTTTAGGGGTTACCCATGACCAAGAGTTAGCATGACTAGGTACTAGTTATTGTTGATTATTTTTTTGAAAAATCACTATCTCGACTCTATGTAAGAAGACAATCGCAACCCTTGACATGGTGTGATTGTACTTAGTTCATGTTTGGTTGCCTTTTGATCTACCATCTTCCATATTGTCCTCTTTTGATTCTATATTCCTCAATGAATTATAGAATGCTTCATGGTCAATGCTTGACACCAAACACAAGTTCTCTACCACTTTCCACCCTCAATCATATGGCCAAATAGAAGTTTTCTACTTAAAATTAGTTCTTTTTTTGCACTTGTGTAACCATGCACATCCTCGCACATGGGATGTGCATGTTATGCAACATTCTTACAATAGATCTTGACATAGCTCTATGAATCATATCCTTTTCCAAACCTTTTTTTATTTCTAACCATTCAACCTTGTAGATGTATCATTCCTACAACCTGTAGCATCCTCTACTCTTAAGAATATAAAAGAATAATATAGATTTTCAAATTTCATCGCAGATTCAATAAATCCATGAATAGGTCCAATCAATCTTATAGTACTGATGAAATAAGTATAATCAAATACATGATGCATATTAAGTGTCTCACTATTTCCAAGTAGGTGATTGATTTTGACTACAATTGCAGAAAGAAAGGTTTAAGGTTTTGCATTGAAAGATCAAGTGACTTTGATATGGTCCTTACTCCCTTCTCAAAGTAGTTAGTGATAATGTTTTCCGACTTGATCTACCACCTTACCTGGGAATGGATAAAATTTTCAACATCCATCTACTAAACCCTTAGCGCTTACCTTTGTTTAATGAAGAAACCAAGGTTTCAATGTCTACTGACTTATATCTAGAACACTTAGCACTAGTTCAAATTGACCATCTCATCGATCAACAACTTTAGTCTACTCACCAACAATACATTATTATGTTTTGGGTTGTTTGATCCAACTAGTATCCTCATTAACCTAAGTGGTATTCCCTATAATAATTGAGATTCAATTTCCTTAGATGTGCCTTGAAGCAATGGGGTCCATTGATTTCTAAGTGGGGATTAATGATCAACATCCCACCTCACATCCAGAGAAGAAAAACCTTTACAACTCCAAAACAAAAGTGTGCAAGTCCTATAGTACTCTTTCTAGTTTTGTCAATCATTTTACAAGTTGTGATATTCTTAATGGTCATTGATTCCATATAGATGCAACCCTGACAAATAGAACCTCACTCAACACAACCCAATAGGTGGAAACTCAGGCCAGTTGTGACTCAAGTGTCATTTTGTTTACTAAGTAACAATATCAAGTAACTAAACTAATTTAGTTCATACCTTGTAACAAATCTTTATCCATTATAAAGAGGAACACATAGAATATTAGAGATATAAGGCTTACTACATAATAAAGTCACTTTATGACTTTAGAATATGTTAATGTTCACTTTTTGTGTAAAGCAATATATCCCACATTCATAAGTGGAAAGGATTTTCTTAATCAACATTGATATATAAGGAGGTAAACTCCTTTGTAATAGATGTGTGATTTATTCATTTATAATAGCATATGGTGTTATTGTGAGTATCTTTCTTTGAGCTTAGTTATGTGACTCGACCCTATCTAGGGTTTCCTCATTTAGTGATCTAGCTTATTTCATAATATGGTATCAAAGAAAGAAGTCGTATCAAGATTTTTGGGCCTTTAAAAGACAAGGTTTCCACTCTTACGACTTCAATAGTTTGAGAGCCATGAAGTGCCACTATTCGAGGGGTCGACACCATGAATTTCTTTCCAATTCTCCATTTTACCTAGATCATATGTGATTTCTCTAGAATTTTGGTAACTTGGGACTACTACTAGGGGGAAGGAGAATAGCACAACTCAAAAATAGCACTAGAATTCATTGAGTTCCCATCAAATATTTTTCAAATCGAACTTCACTCATCCTAGGGCTTGAGAAATGTCTTTGGGGTTTTAACTATTTTTTTATGGGAAATTTTGTTGAGAATGGACAACAATGGTGTTGAGGCGACAAAATAAGTTAYGGTGATCATGGATCCCTCTTTTATGGAATGAATTTTAATGAAGATTTTGATCTACCTTTGTGTTCATATTGTTTATTTCTAAGGGGGCACCAATTTGGTTAATGTTGAATAGGTTGAGAAGTTATCACAACATACGTCAGGAGCACCGATGTTCGAGAAATTGGTTCCAAAAATAACGATGCATGCTCTCAGATATTTGGATTATCCAAGCTTGTGTCATCTCTCCATGATGAATTCTTCAATGTTCCAGGAAACCAATGTGATCATGGATCCCTCTTTTACAGAATGAATTCTAATGAAGATTTCGATCTGCCTTTGTGTTCATATTGTTTATTGCTAAGGGGCCACCAATTTTCTTAATGATGAACGGGTTGAGAAGTTATCACAACATCTGTCGGGAGCATCAATGAAGGAGAAATTGGTTCCCAAAATAACGATGCATGCTCTCAGTTATTTGGATTATCCAAGCTTGTGTCATCTCTCCATGATGAATTATTCAATGTTCCAGGAAACCAATGACAATAATGGTTGCAAATCATATTATGTAGAAAAAAAAGTTGTTGTAGATGTGAATGTAGACTACTACAACATTTTAAGGGAAAACAATATAGTGGGTATTCGGCCTTTGTGGGAAGACCTAGGAAATCACAATGGTGGGAAGTGGATAATTCGGTTGAATAAGGTTTTCTCATGAAGGTTTTGGGAAGAATTGGTACTATCACTGGTAGGAGATCAGTTGGATCATGGTGACTATGTTTGTGGTATTGTATTAAGTGTTATTAAGGGAAAGTTCAAATATAGACAACATATATTGAGTGTATCTATGATTGAAGATCCACTAGATGTTGATGATGGTGAAGAATCTACTTAATAAATGGGATTTTATGCATTTTAGGAAGCCTACACTTTGAAGACAGAAAGGGATTAGTTAACAACTCAAAATGGATTGTTTCCTAGTTAGTTCATAATTTGTGGATCTAGGGAAGATCCTTCATTAGTTGGAGAGACATGCATGCAGATTGCAATCTACTAGTGAGGTTACATGACATGCATGTGGATTGATGTCTAGTAATTGACTTCATGAAATTTGTGATTTGAGAGTTCCCAGAATTGGAATACGGGAACTCGCGAATTCAACTCAATAACTACACCTTCACAAGGGTTCTGAGGCAGCTTGGTGGAGCTTAAACTGGTCCAGGAACTGTGTTCAAAGAAGAAGCTTCTAAAGGATGTTAACGATGTTTAGTGTTCAGATTATGTGTTTTACATTTAGTATATGTATTTGATTTCATCATTGTATGCCTTATGGGGGGTATTAGAGATATAAGATTTACTACGTAAGAAAGTCAGTTTATGACTTTAGAATATTTTAATGTTTACTTTTTGTCTAAAGCAATCTATCACACATTCATAAGTGAAAATGATTTGATTAATGAACATTGATATATAAGGAGGTAAACTCTGTAACAATCGATAATTTCATATGTTGTTATTGTGAGTATCTTTCTTCGAGCTTAGTTTTGTTTGGATAATAATTTCTTGTTTATTTTCTTACATTTGTCCAATTAATAATTTAAGTTGTTAGTCCTTCAATAATTTATTCTCCTTTAACAATAAATAACATTTTTTAATCTTATATCCATTTAAAAAAATTGTAAATATTTTATTACAAAATATTATTAATTAATTAGTTTTTATTATAACTTTAATTTATTTCTTATTAATTTCAAACTCAACTTATTTTTAAAATATTAAATAAAAATAGTATAAGACAAAATATTATTTTTTCCTATCTTAATTTTTAATTATATTCTTCGTAAATAAACGTTAAATGTATTGTTATTTTTTTCTATCTTAATTTTTAATTCTATTCTTAGTAAATAAATGTTAAATGTATTGTTATACTTTGAGCTCTCTCTATGAAATCTAAGAAATGGAAAAATGATTGGGTTAACATGACTTAGGGTTTGTAAATTCAATGCAGGTTTAAGAATTTTTGATAAGGGAAATCAAATATTTATTTATAAAATATTATTTTTTTATTTTATCCAAATTCAACTTCTATTCAATTTTATTTTTTTTAAATAGATATTACTAATCATTAAATTTACAGTCTTTATTAGTCCCCGCCGAAGGCATAGAGGTATAGCGATCGATAATTCGTTGACTTCATATTAATATGTCATTTGATGATAAATTTTTGCATCATCTATATTGTTCAAACTATAGAGGTAAAAACATTAATTTTAATATAATAAAAAAAAACCTTATATGTCATCGTCTCATTGGAGAATATATTGGAGGTCTTATTACCATCTTTGTTGTTCCCAATGTTGTAAATGTTTAGATATCCAAAGTTTTGAGCTTAGACGCTCTTTTTTATTTTTTATTACATTTTTACTGAAATGTTTACATACCAAAAGTTATGAGCATCGACGTTGTTTTTTAATGTTTTTATTATTTCTATTTGTATTGAAATGTTTACATACCAAAGCTTTAGAGCATTGACACTTTTTTTGAGGTACTTGAATAGGCATGACGGCTTAAATGTTTACCTAGCACGAGGTCCTTAAACCTGCCTAACAACTTAAATGTTTGCATACCGTGAGGCCCTTAAACAACCTTCCAACCTTAAATGTTTACCTAAATAGGCTTCTCACAATACATTTTTCCTCGAATTTTTCCATACAATGTTGCAATGAATTTGGACAATATTGTTGCCCACCTCCAGTTGCATAGCCATTGTATGTTTCATACTTCTTCTATGCTTGGAATAAAATTTGGTCATCGTTGAAGATACATACATTGTTTACTGGTTCGGTGGGTGCTTCTTGTTCATTGGTTCATCGGTTGCTTCTTGTTTTTGTTTGGTTCAACTTTGCAAGGTTGAGGACCTACACCTACGGTTGGACATGTTGCACCCACAATTTGACCTACATTTTTTTCATTCATTGGTGTGGAGTAAGTTTCGATGCCATAATTTCATTTCTATTTGTTCTTTGTTGTTTATTATTTGCAGTTTGCAAGTAAGAATGTTTGATTATTTCTACTGGCATGCTCTTCATATGTTTCATGTTCCTTTTGTGCTTGGGATGCAATTTGGTAATCATTGGAGATACATATGTTGTTTATTGATTCAGTGGTTGTTTCTTGTTTGTTGGTTTGTTGGTTCGTCTATTGCTGCTTGTTGTTCTTTGGTTCAAGTTTGTGAGTTTGAGGTCCTGTGGCTGCAGTTGGTCATGTTCATGCTTCCTCGTTGGTTTGTTTCTTGTTGTTTTCTTTTGTTTCCTTTGGTTTTGCAAGGTTGGGGTCCTGCGTCGACAGTTGGAGCTATTTTTTTTGCACTTTGCAGTGTACAGGTCTTGCACCCACAAGTGGACCTGTGGTTTTGTCATTTCTCATGTTTGGCGAAGTCGAGATCTGATGCCTATCTCGTGCCCGCTTATCATGCTCTTAAATTTTGCTCCAATTTTTTTTCCTAGCTCTGAACCATACCTACATTCATTTGCAAAATGTTCTTGCAGAAGAAAATGATACTAAGATGGTGTGAGCAAGAGTGGTGTTCCGTGGATTGCAAATTGCAATATTCAGTTTCTATGATGCTTGGCGTGCAACATTGCTAGCATAATGAATGTGTTCTCAAATGCATCTCACCATTTACATTTGGATGAAACCATTATCATTCTAGGATACTTCAGTGTTGACATGATACAAAATAGTGGCATAACAAATAATTGGACAACTACATGTGCAATTACAATGTATGTTTTCTTTTTGTTAAGATAATACATGTGCAAAATGTATTTATTAACCATATATGGTGAAATGTGTCCATATCACAATACAACCTCTTTATCATGTACACAGACGGGTCTGACCACGATACAATTTGTCTTGTACTTGAAATATGAGATGTACATCAAAGATATTGCAAAATTATATTTCCATGTCTCAAAGCATATCTAGATACTTTGTTGCACAAAACCAAAATCATTCCACTATGGCCATGCAATTTCTTAATATTTTTTGGCTTGTAATATATTTTGGGCAGGAAAAACTCTATATAATTACAACCATGGATCCAGAAAAGAAAAGGTTCATGTTTCTAACTATCTTTTATTCTATTACGTTGATTCTCATTTACTGTGTGTACATATTACTTGTTCTCCCCTGCATACCAGCTTCCATTTGTGTTCATTGTATTTTGTGCATTCCCACAATGAAACAAACATAATAACTAGAGAAGACGAAGGAGTCTTTAGTGCAAATGTAGAAGAGGAGATACAAAGGTGCATGCTTGTACTATTATTTCATATTCCATTGTTTTGTATTTCATTTATTTTATGTATATGTGTTCACCTAATTTATTGTATGTAGATATTGCGTGTCTTCCTACATAATAACTTATCTTCATGTCCTTTGTATTCTTTGTGCCACTACATTGAAATAAATCGAACTTTGTTTATTTTTTTACATGTCTTCTTGCATACCAATTTACCTTCATGTCCATTGTATTTTTATGCATTTCTACATTTAAACAAACAGAATAATTAGAGAAGACGATGAACTCTTTTCCACAAATGTAGAAGAGGAGATACAAAGGTGCATGCTTCTACTCTTATTTCATATTCCATTGTTTAGTATTTCATTTATTGTTTGTGTATGTGTTCTACTTGTTCTATGGTTTTGCACCTAATTTACTGTATGTAGATACTATGTATCTTTCTACATAGTAACGTATCCTCATGTGAATTGTATTATCTTTGTTGCTACATTGAAATAAATAGAACCGTGTTTCTCTTTTTTACTTATCTTTATGCATACTAACTTACCTTCATTCCCACTGTATTTTCAGCATTGCTACATTGAAAGAAACATATTAGTTGGACATGAATATGAATTATTATATGCCACAGCAGAGGGGGCTGAACTACAATCTTCGAATAGGTATACAAATTGTTATAGTAAATCAAACATAAAAAACGTGTGGGTGCATATAATATTGGACTAGAAAACGATGATTTGGAAACAATTGGCCTTTGTTGAGACTTCTCTCTTCCAAACATTTCCCTCCCCATTTCTAATTTTCCCACTTTCTATTATCCATTTTTTCCCCTCTTCTATACTTAACTGAATTCCCCTTTGTTTTTCTCCTCTACTTTCTCTTTTTGGTTTCTTTTCTTAGTCATCTTTTTGAAAATGTCTAGGTCTGTGAGTTGGTGGACTCACGGGTTCACATTTATACTCATGCTTCTACATCATGACTTCGACCGATGGTTTCCTCATTCCATACTTAGCCACTTTTTCGATCACGTGTTCCTAGGATGGAGGGTTCAAGATTGCACCACTAGCTTTGGAGGTTCCACGATATAAAGATTGGCCTTTGTACCCCCCCATCATGCCCTATTCCCTGTTACACATTTTTGTAGTCAAAAAATATGAGGAATATAATTTGATCGTTGGGTCCTTATGTTTCCTGAGTATCCGTTGACACCCTATTTCACATTCCATCTCCTTCGACCCTGTATGTGAAATTCATAACAATTATGGAAAATATACAATGCATATGCTTATTTATTCCTTCTAATGTTCATCTACACAAGCTTTCATCAGAAAAAGTTGGACTAGTGACATGGCTATGAGTAGTCAATCATCGTAAATATCAATAGACCGACAAGGCCAAAGGTAGAGATTCATACATTATGTTCCTCATATGTTTACCAAACAAAAATTTGCAACACATACTTTACAGTTCATAAGAAGTATCAGCGAGCGCAACTGAGACATCGAACATAGCGCAAGTTCCGCAGACTAAGAGGTCCGGTTGCAAAACTCTAGCTCCATACTTCATCCAAGTTGTGTGTTTACTTGTACATTTATGCCAAGAAAAAAGAAAACAAAAAAATAATGCAGAATAATATTCACATTACTTTTCATGTTCAAAAAATGTCACCAAATCTAAAATTATAACACCTAAAATACTATCAATAGATGGCTTGAACAACCGCCGAATTGGACAAGTGTTCATTGGGGACATAATGGTCATCTATAGAACCTACTTGGAAAAGGAAAACAAAACTAGATCCATTATGCGTGTTGACATGACAGACAAGGAAGCCCTGATGACAGTCACATTGACTATTCCCTCACAACTTGTCCAGAAACATGCATAAAAGATATTTTCAAGTAATGGGATATCCATTAAAAATTTTAATATATTGACCAAAACAATATATGTCCATGGTGATTGTGATTAGATTATATTTCTCAACGAAACAAGTATTGTGGAAAAAATTCCTGCGATTTGTTCAGGATATCGTTTCGTCCTAGACACAACAATCAACCAACTTGCACAGAGAAACAACACTTACCTAATCAGAACCATTGGTGCAGTTGTCACACTCACGAGAAAACTTGGCTCGCAACACATTCTCCATATAAACATGGAGAGTCAGACAACGACAAGGAAATGGTAATGTTCTCCATATCCAATTTTGTTCTTTACTTTCACATGTCCATGTATCTCGGTTATGTTACACAACTATTGCACTGTTCCATGTTGCAACTGCAATTGTTCGACACCTATTCAAATTTGTTTTCCTCAATGGAACAACAATTGCATAAAGGGAAATTTCCACTTATACTCTTAAAAAATATAACAAAGAAAAGAGATGTTAAATAAAGAATCGTTCGCACAACCCAAGCAACATTTGTAACAGAATTGCGAACAGACATGGTACAGGATCTCAAGAAACTAACTATCTCGACAACTGTGGTGTGTATACATCTACAATTTTATCCTCACTTTGTTCATACAAATTGCCTTCACCAATTTTCTCCAGCGTTTTTTTTGTTGTGCAGTTGTATATTATATTGTTCAATATATTAATTGTTATGCTCACGTGACAAGGTTGAGGGCGTTTTGGCTGCAACAAATGCATACTCGACCCCCTTCGAGCATGTATGTGCCAAATGCAACTCTCATGCTTCTTCCTCTGCTTTCATAAATGATGGTATAATTGATTGTCTACGATGCAGTAAAAAATTCCCTTACATATATAGACATTGCCTCAATGTTGCCATCTGAACTATGGGCAACACAATCGTACATTATACAATCAGACAACCTTTGTTACAAGATGTGCTTCTCGGGTTAGAAAAATTTCCATATGAAGTATACTTGTAGAAAAAGGAAAACAATCTCTACATGTTGTGTGACTTTTGGGTCCATAGCAAATTTACCTTAAATGAGGACAATGCAATACTGCATATCGGCTGGAAAAAAAAAAAAAATAAAAATTATATCAAGCGTTTGAAAGAAACAAAAAAATCTCATATGTATTTGTAATTTTTCTTCAATACCCAAATGAATGTTCATGGGACTCGAGTTCTTCGGAGTTTGTGCACTTGAAAAAACAAGGAGAAACTAACTACAAATCAAATCGTTGTTGTTGTTATTTTGATGTGTTTTTGCATCTCCCAGTAAGAATTTTGAATATTTGTTGGGGCGTCCAAATGAAAAAAAAATGATGGATAGTTGTAGATTTGTTGGAGGAGTATGCACTTTTTTGGGTGCCCAAATTGGAAATTTTTTTTTCAACTATATAGCCATGACAGGATTTTTGCATTTTTTGGGTACCAAAAAAAAAAAAAAAAGATGATCTCCAACTATACTTTTATGATAGGATATCTTCATTTTCTTGGTGCCCTAATTGAAAAAAAAGGGCTTAGCATGGGTTGAAGCATGAGCTTGAGATATTCAGAACTCCCTATAGGGATTGGGGAGTTCGAGCATTGGAATTCATACAGGCAGGTGTATTTATTGTTGGTGTACAAGTGCATAAGATTGTTCAGTCCATAAATGGGAAGCATGAGGAAAAACCCCATACGAAGTATCCAAATGTGAATAAATCAGGCCCATCCTTTGAAACGTCGAAATGGCTTGCTCTTCTGGGCAAAACCATCATGCATTTCCAATAATATTAGAAATTTGCCATTGTTAAAAGTGGTAGTGATATAACTTGACACTATCATAAGCAAATGTCCATAGTGATCTTTCTTCATGGTAAAATAGTAATCGACATGTTTTTTGTTCCTCATTTGGGGCTTTGGTTATAGTTGGGATACAATGTCGAATCTTCGTTGGTTTTGTGTTTTCTTGTGTTTGGCAGACTTTTGTTCAGATCTCATGGGCTCGATTATTTTCTCATGGGAACATATACCATATGTAAGAGAAAACAATGCCACTTGTGTTTCTTTTTATATCAAATTGTTTGAAGCATAGGTCGATGTGTACTTCTCTATGGACCCTTGTGGGATCTCACTTGGAGCCTTTTGTGTTCACGTGTTTCCTTGTGCCTCGACTTTCAATACATTTGGTGTTTAGTTGGATCTTGTTTGTATGCTTCATTCTGGAAAATTAATGATACATTCAAGATCTTGGCGGTTTTTCTATGATCTTAAAGAATATATAGGACCTGATTTTTCTTTTAATATAAGCTCTCTGACGCAAATGTAGTATGTGGCTTGTTTTAAAACTTTTCCTTGATCGATGAACTTAGCAAAATTCATCTCCAGGAATATTTTGAAATAAAATGATATATACTATGTGAAGTCCAATGGAACTATCATATCAACCACAGAAAATTAAAATTAAAATTCGTCTTAAAATTCAAATTCGTCGTTGTTATACTTACGATGAAGTTGTTAGTACAATAATTTTACTTAAACATCCCAAAATTGATTTTCCTGTGGCTTTTTGATGCTTCTCTTATGCAAACACATCCTGGAAACTATAAGCATGGCTCACTTTATCTATTCCTTGATTGAAGAGATTGTTCACCTATTTAATTCACTTCATAGTTATTGTTAAGACCATAAATGGGGATTTCTTACACCAATTCCCACTTCCAAAAATTGCCATCCCCTTTCTTTTTTCCCTCTTCTTTCCCTTTATGGTTACTTAGTCATTTTTCAAAAAATGTCTAGGTGTGCGGGTTGGCAGATTCACGTGTTCAGATTTCCACTGATAATTTTATATCATGAGTCTGATTGACCGCTTCCTCGTTCCATATTAAAAAAAAAAAATGGATCGCGGGTTCCCGAATAGGCAGGCTCAACATTGTGTTTCCATTTTTATGTTTCCTACAAACAACACCCAGACTTCCTCGATCTACAAATTGACAACCAAATTCCCCTTTCTTTTTCTCGTTTACTTTCCCTTTTTGGTTACTTATTCATTTTTACGAATGTCTCATGCTTTTATATACAACACCTGAAGTTCCACAATATACAAATTGACCGTCGAAGTCCATCATTGTCCCATGTTCTGTGTTACACATTTTGCAATCAAAAGTTGGGATACATAAAATTTGACCATCAAGCCCTCATGTCTCTTGAGTAGAAATTGTGGCCCTGTTTTCAAGCTCATCAATATGCCCTATTCCGAGTATGTCTCATGCTTTTATATCATGAGTCCGACCAACTGCTTACCCATTGCATACTTGGCCACTATTCCCATTGTCGGCTCCTGGCCAGGCTTGCTCAACATTGCACTTCCATTGTTCTGCGACCTACAAACAACACCTGAAATTCCCCAATATACAAATTGACCGTCGAAATCCGTCATTGTGCCATGTTCCCTGTTACACATTTTTCAATCAAAATTTTGGAGACATACAATTTGACCACCAACCCCTCTCATCTCTTGAGTATAACTTGTGAGCCTATTTTGAAGCTCGACCAACCACTTTCCATATTTGGCCATTTCTTGGAATCTCTTTTGCGGGTTGACGAGTCGACAAAATGTGAAATGCTTAATCGTTCTTCGCCATCTATGGCACCTTCACACTTCTTTCTAGATATGAAAGTATTAATATTTAATGCTAATATCTCATCGTGCAGGAACCGTTAAGATTGTCACTAATGTCTAAAAGGTTGGAGCATATTTGTCATTAATACAAATTAAACCAAGATTTGTGGAGGGTTGTGTTATCTTTTCCAAGTGTTCATTTCAAGAATCATGCAATCTCTTTTGCGCATCATCCGGTTGGCGCCTTTACGAAATTTCTAATCTTTAATCACTCTTTGTCGTCATTTCCAACTTCACATTTTTTTCTAAATATGCAATTAGTAAGCTTTAATGGTAAAAACTCATTACACACAAACCATGGAGATTGTCATTGATCAATGAAAGGATCGAGGAGATATCCCATTGATACACATTAAACCAAGATTTGTGGAGGGATATATTATCCCTTATGAATTTTCATTTCAAACATCATCTAGAGAAAATGGACATTCTCATTAACTTATGGCAGCAGTTCGACAACAGTTCTATCCATATACAGTAAACACCTTCGGGCATGATGAACAGAAGTTTCAGTGCTTCAGGGCATATTCTTACTACTCATATGCCTCCACATAGGAGAAAAAAAGGAGATGGTCCCTTGGTGCACCGAGAGATATATTTCAAGCCAAAGAATTCCAAGGCAACCCTGCTTGCTCACACAGATTGCTCACCTGGATTGGTGGTTGGTGCAAAGGTTGATGTGGTCAATTTTGAGCCAAAAGAAGATGATATGATGGATGATGATATGACGATGGATGATGGAAATGCAGACATTGTTCCCACTCCTGCGCCCAAATTGAAATCAACCATAACGGGGATCACTTCCTGGCTCAGTGATGGCAACCCTGACAAAAACAAAGAAAGGTGTTTTAGAAAAGAAACTGACATTGAACGCAATATCCGCTTTGCAACTCGAGAGTAGGAATTCTAGAGGTCCAAATTAGTCTGTTCTGGGCAGAAGTCTTTCATTGTAAGGAAATGGTTTCTTGATGCTCCCAGAGATATATTTCAAGCCAAATAATTATTCAATTGTTAGACCACTCTCATGTTCTCTGGATATACAATTAACATCTTAGGGGATGAGGACCAGAACTCCCACTGGTGCAAGGCATATTCCTACTATTCATCTCCTTCAGCCCAAAATGGACTAATTTGGGTCTCTGAAATTGCTCGTGCATCCTGTGTCCCTGAAGTATTTGCCTGTAAGGAGGGGGTCTCCTAGTCCCCTCCCGCCTAGAATGAATCAATTCGACCTCTTGAATTTCTCATGCAAGTTGTGTACCTAAGGTGTTCGACTGTGAGGAGGTGGTCTCTTGGTGTGTCCTCACTTTCAGTTTCGGTCTCTTTCACTTGCCCTACAACATTTTTCATCTTCTTCCTCATGGGAATCTTGTGAGAACTACCAATTTTACCACGAGGATGGGTTCTTATGCCCTCCTATGTTTGACAAATTATGGATTTATTTCTTGCTAGGGTGGGTTGTTGGAGCGATGTTGTGGGATGTCATGCTCTTCGTAGTGGCGGCCACAGATTGGAAACTCTTCTCATCGGGGACTTTTCCCTATCATTTGTATAATTTAGTGGTGCCTTGCAATGTCTCCAGGTCACCAGTGTCGGGAGTAGGAGTGTTTTTCACCTGCTTCAATCTAAAGAATTATTCCACTGCGGAACCACTCTCTTGTTTCTTTGTCGCCTTAGGTGTTCCACAAGATATTGAAATTGCGGCAACGAACATTGACCTTCCGAGGAGAATACTGCAAGGAATTCCTAAAAAAAGGCATGGTAATGAGTTTTGCATGCATGTTGAAGAGCATCTCGATGGCTCCTACATGTTGTCCCACTAGAGGAACAACACAAAAATTGTATGCATGTTTTTTTTTTTTTGTAGATCCTGTACCTGTATTTATGACAAATACGTTCAATGTTTCGGTGCAAAGAACTCAGTCCAATTTCTATCGATAGATATACATTGCCTAATATTTGTTTTTATGGATTTACTATTAAAAAATTGCCCTTAGAATCTTCGTTGTTGCTTCTTTGCTGGATTTAACACCTCTTCTCATTAGCATGGTTCGATAGTCTCATAGTTCTTGAATATTGTATTGGCTCACGTAACTTGATCTAATATGGAGCATTAAACAATTATATGAAAATGCATTTTGTTGATCCCATCAGGCTTCTTTGGAAACAAAATAAATTTTAGACAGTTTCAAACCAACATTCAATTCTATTTGTAATGCAGATAGAACATAGTAACACTAATTCACGATGTGGTAGTTGGGCCCCGCTCTAGAAATTTTGTTTTAATCTCAACCATGCTGACAAAATGATTTCTTATTTCCCTTTAGCTTCCTTGATTCCTTTTCTCCAAAAGGAAACATTGTATTAGTTTTCCATCCCCTGGCCTCTATTTGAGCACTTTTTAATTTATTAATGAAATTACCAAATTTCTTCTTCACGAATTAATTTTTTTTTTTTTTATCTATGGTGGTTGTAGTCAAATGGGACTATGAAATCAACCACAATAATAAAATTTAAGATCGTCATTATTGTTTATAGACATGCAACTATTAATCTTTAATGATAACAACCCATCATGCAAGAAGTTTAATACTTAAGTTAATATGTCAAAGTCTTGGAAAAATGTATCAAGAACACAATTACTCCCACAAGTTGCAATAAAAACAAATCTTCAACAAACCATTTTCTCATACCCTTTTTAATGGTACAAGCACAATAGAAAATAATTAAGTGGATAAAATATTGGACTAGAAAATGATGGTTTTGCAACAATGGGGCTTATTTGAGACCAATTCCTGCTTACGAAAATTGCCCTCTGCTTTTTTATTTTCCCACTCTTTTATCCCCTTATTTTCCCTCTTTTATACTTAACCAAATTCCTCTTTTTTTTTCCCTTGTACTTTCACTTTCTGGGTACTTAGTCATTTTTTTCGAAAATGTCTTGTTGTGTGGGTTGGAGGATTCATGGGTTCACATTTTTATTCATGCTTTTATATCGCGATTCCGACCGAGCGCTTCCCCTTTCCATACCTAGCCACCTTTTTTATCGCGGGTTCCTACCCAGGCGGTCTCTAAATTGCACTTACATTGTTCTATGACATGAAAATAGCTCTCCGGCTTCTGTGATATACAAATTCACTTCCGGATCCACATCATCCCCTCTTTCGTGTTACACATTTCGCACTCAAAAGTTTTGATACATGCAATTTGACCGTCGGGGCCTCATGTCTCCTCGGGAACCCTTGTCACCTTATTTTGAATCTCGTCTGACCACTTTCCACACTTAGCCATTTCTTGGAATATTTTTTCGTGGATCGTCGGGTTGGTGGGTTCAGGAAATTTCCAATTCCTAGTCATTGTTTCTTTTGGCCACCACCTTTAGACTTCTTTCCAAGTATATGCAATAAGTATATAACTTCTCTAGAAACACACATAATTTTTTTTTCCAGGAAATGGGATATCTATCATAGATTTGAATATATTATCCCTTCTTTTCCCTTTTCTATACTTAACCAAATTCTCGTTTATTTTTCCCCTCTACTTTCTCTTTCTGGTTACCTAGTTGTTTTCCGAAAATGTCTAAATGCGTAGGTTGGCAGTCTCATGGGTTCACATTTTCACTCATTCTTTAATATAAGGACTTTGACCGAACGCTTCCCATTCCATATGTAGCCACTTTCCTGATCGCGAATTCTTAGGCAAGAGGGCTCTAGATTGCACTTCCATTGTTCTATTACCTGCAAACAACACCTGGACTTCCACGATATACAAATTTACTTCCGGACTCCCACATCATACCCTCTTCAGTGTTACACAGTTTGCACTCAAAAGTTCTAAGACCTGCAATTTGACCTTTGGGTCCTCATGTCTCCTAGGGAACTATTTTCTCCCCATTTTGAAGCTCGTGCATCTGCTTTCCATACTTTTCCATTTCTTGGAATATATTTCGGAGATCGTCGGGTTGGTGGGTTCATGAAATCACCAATTCCTAATTGTTGTTTCATGTGCCCTCCATCTTCGCACTTATTTCCAAGTATGCAATAACTGAGGTTTAATGCTAAAATCTCAACATGCCTCCAGGAGACAGTGATACTAATTGTCCCTACACAACTTGTCCAGAAACATGCATAAAATATCCTGCCAGGTAATGGGATATCTATTACAAATATCAATATATTAGCAAAAATGAGTCCCTCCAATTGTTTCCCTATTCCATACTTACCGACTTTTTCGCTTGCGGGTTCTTATACAGATGGACTGCACTTCCATTGTTCCCTGACCTGCAAACAACACCCCAGCTTCCGCAATATACAAATTGACTTTCGAACTCCCACATCATCCCCTCTTATGTGTTACACATTTTGCACTCAAAAGTTATGATATATACAATTTGACCTTTGAGGCCTCACGTCTCCTCAGGAACCATTTTCACCCTCTTTTGAAGCTCATCTCACTTCTTTCCACACTTGACCATTTCTGGGAATCTCTTTCATGGATCGTCGGGTTGGCCGATTCAGGAAATTTCCAATTCCTAGTCGTTGTTTCTTGTGCCCGCCACCTTCACACTTCTTTCCAAGTATATGCAATAAGTATACAACTTCTCCAGAAACATGCAAAAAAGGTCTTTCCAATAAATAGGATATCTATTACAGATTCGAATATATTATCCCTTCTTTCCCCTCTTCTATACTTAACCAAACTCTCATTTCTCTTTCCCCTCTACTTTCTCTTTTTGGTTACTTAGTCATTTTTCTAAAAAATTCTAACTGCGTGGGTTGGCGGACTCACAGGTTCACATTTGCACTCATGCTTTTATATCGTGACTCTGACCGACCGCTTCCCCATTCCATACCTAGCCAATTTTCCGATTATGGAGTCCTGGGAAGACGGGCTCTAGATTTCACTTCCATTGTTTAGTGACCTGCAAACAACACCGTGACTTATGTGATATACAATTTTATTGTCAGAATCCCACATCATACCCTCTTCTGTGTTACAAAGTTTGCACTCAAAAGTTCTGAGACCTACAATTTGACAGTTGGGTCCTCACACCTCATGGGGAACTATTGTCACCCTATTTTGAAGATCGTATGTCCGCTTTCCATACTTGGCCATTTCTTCGAATCTCTTTCATGGATTGTCGGGTTGACGGGTTCACGAAATATCCAATTCCTAATTTTCATTCCCTGTGCCCGCCATTTTGAATCTCACCCTTCTACTTTCCAAGTATGCAATAATTGAGGTTTAATGCTAACAACTCACCATGCCTCGAGGAGACAGTCATAATAAATGTCCCTACACAACTTGTCCAAAAACATGCAAAAAATATCCTTCCAGGTAATGGGATATCTATTACAAATATCAATATATTAGCGAAAACGAATTCCACTAACCATTTCCCTATTCCATACTTATCAACTTTTTCTCTTGCGGGTTCTCAGACAGGTGGTTTCAAGATTTCCCTTGCATTTTTCCGTGACCTTCATACAACACCCAAAATTCTGCAATACACATGCATACAAGATCTTGCCAAGTAATGGGATATCTATTACAAATTTCAATATATTAGAAAAAATGAGTCTGACCGACTGTTTCCCTATTCCATACTTAGCCACTTTTTAGATTGCGGGTTCCCATATATACGGACTCAAGATTTCCCTTCCATTGTTCTGTGAACTGCAAACAACACCCGAAATTATGCAAATATACAAATTGGTCGTTTGACTACCCCATCATGCTCTCTTTCATTTTATGCCTTTTGCAATCAAAATTTCTGAGACATACAATCTGACCATCAAGCCCTCAACTCTCTTGAGAATCCCCTATAACCCTATTTTGAAACCCATTCAACCGCTTTTCATACTTGGTCATTCCTTACTTGCTCTTCCCCATCACCTTCACACTTGTTTATAATAAAAAATTATTTATAAACACACACACACACACATATATATATTATAAAGACATATAATTTGACCGTCGGGTGCTCATCTCTCCTCTATATCCCATGCAACCCTACTTTCAAGCCCGTTCGACCGCTT
>JZKD02S0418425.1:217177-276330 GCA_000966675.3 Picea glauca | reverse complement strand
TATATATATATATAAGGTCGTATTTCTAAGTATGCAATTAGTAAGATTCAATGATAAACCAATATTTGAGGATATCTCCCTTTAATACGCATTAAACCAAGATTTGTGGAGGGTTATATTATCCCTTCCGAGTGTTAATTTCAAATCTTATGGAATGTTGTTCACGCGTCGTCTGGTTGGCCTGTTCATGAAACCTTCAATCCTTAATTCTGAAAATGAGTCCGACTAACCGTGTCCATATTCCATACTTAGCCATTTCCCCAAAATTCCGCAAATATACAAACCAACCGCTGAGCTGCCCCATCATTCCCTCTTCCATTTTACGCGTTTTACAGTAAAAAATTATGGGACATACAATTTGACCGTCAGACACTCACCTCTCTTGAGTATCCCCTGTAACTCTATTTTGAAGCCCGTCCGACCATTTTTCATACTTGGTCATTCCTTACTTTCTCTTCCCCGTCTTCATCACCTTCACACTTGTTTATAATAAAAAATTGTTTATAAAAACATCAATATATATATATATATATATATATATATATATAACAACTCATCATGTAGGAACCGTATAGATTTTCATTGATGAGCGAAAGGCTCGAGGAGATCTCCCATTAATACATATTAAACCAATATTTTAGGAGGGTTATATTATCACTTCTGAGTGTTAATCTCAAACATCATGGAATGTCATTCGTGCATCGTCAGGTTGGCATTTTCATGAAACCTCCAATCCTTAATTGTTATTTTTTGTACCCGCCACCTTCGCACTTCTAAGTATGCAATAAATAAGCTTTACTGCTAAAAGATCATCATGCAACACCCATAGAGATTTTCATTAATGAGCAAAAGGCTTGAGGAGATTTCCCATTCACACACATTGAACTAACATTTGTGGAGGGTTATATTATCCCCTCCAACTATTCATTTCAAGAATCGTCTAGAGAAAACAGACGTTCTCATAAACTTATGGCACCAACTTGACATCAGTTTTGTGGAGATACAATGAACATATTTGGGCGCGAGGACCAGAACTTCCAATGGTATAGGGCATATTCTTACTACTCATCCCCTTCTGCTAAGAACAAAATAATTTGGACCTATGGAATTGTTCATGCAGGGTGTCCCCCTGAAGTTTTGACTATAAGGAGTTGGTCTCTTGGTGCACCAATAAATATATTTCATGCCAAAGAATTATTCCATTGTGGGACCACTCTCCATTTTCTTTGTCACCTCAGGTCTTCCGCTAGATATTAAGATTGTTGGAGCCAAAATTGATGTTCAAAGGAGAAGACTCCAAGCAGTTTCTAAGAAATCATAATAACAGGTTGGACCTCTTTCTCGAGTTCTTGGAAGATCCAATGGCAGATCCTGAAGATATCACAAGTTTTTAGGTTAGCTCATTTATAAATCCATTCCGGGAAATTACCTGGTTCTTTATAAGAATAATGGGAAAGGAATACACAAAAACTATTCCCCACATGGTTCTTTATATTTTGTATTTTACAGTCAAGGAAAAAGCCATTTTTTATTGGGGGAACTAATTTCCCTTGAAATCTGTTCCCAATTGTCAAGCCTCAAAAAGGAGAATAAACTTTATATGTCATCCTACTTGGTTTTCGTGATAGTGCATTGTTGTTGGTTTCCAAAATTGTCTCTGTCCAAGAAGGTAAATTGGGAATTTGACCCAGTAACCTTTTGCTACCAGGCCTTGTGGAGGCACAAGGCCTCCCACTATTTTTATGAGGTTTTTAATGACTTTGTATCTATTTTCAAAGTTTTATTATTGGGAAAGGATGCTCCCCTCATATCTGACCAGGAAACCAAGTTTTTGGATAGGAAGGGGGCACTTGAACAAATGGAGAATTGTAGTGTGATAAGGAATTTTGGCTCCAAGAAAAACCTACTCTCCTTCCATGTCACATTACAGAAAAAAAAAATTGTTATATAAATAGAAAGGAAATAAAACTATTGGTTGCATCTATTCCATGAGAAGAGAAAAAACAGTTCATTCCTCTTCCTTGGAAATTTGGGGACTTTGTGTTGAGGAACGTCAACAAAATTGACAAATTCACAACCCATTTCAACAACTTGAACCTAATATATTCTTAAAGGATAAGAGGTTTCGACCCTAATGGTATTTTTTTCGAACATTTACTTGCAGTTGGCCTCAACAATTCTTTTTTCTAGAGACACCTGAGCGAAAACAGAGACACTGGCGACAACACTCCTTCTTCTGATGCTGGCGACCTAAACACATTGCAAAGCACCATTGAATTGTACAAGAAACAGGGAAAAGGACCCGATGAGAAGAGGGTTCAATCCATGGATACCACTCCCAAAAGTATGACATCCTGGAGCATCGCTCCAGTGGACCACCCCAGTAAGAAAGAAACCAAAAATTCTTCAAATGGAGGAGGATATAACAACCCTCCTCATTCTAAAATTGATAGTTCTCACAAGCTTCATGTGAAGAAGAAGAGAAAAACAACTGTAGGGAAAGCGGAAGAGCCCGAAATTGAGAGTGAGAACATGGAGCTTGAGACCGATATGGATAGTGTATTCCACAACCTTGATCAGTCTAGAGACGTTATCTAGCATAGTCTCCTAATGGACATAACTGATACCAAATTTTTTTATGAACATGAATCCTTCGTATTCTATAGCGTTGTTTTTGACAGTCAGTCTAAAAATTTAATTATTGAAAAGAGAGATGTAAAAAATAATAGAGGGAAATCTCATTTAGAGATTAACCTTGCGAACATACAGCCGTCCCAAATCTCCCGACTTCACAGAGCAACCAGAGATTCTCTTGATGATTCATTAGAGGTATTGAGGCCGATAATTTCAGACTAAAGAAACGAGTCAAGGAATTGGTGGAAGCTTTGATTCCTATGCCATTTCTTTCCAGTCTTTTAGCAATAGCCATGTCTGCCACCCCTGCAGCCAAGTTAAAAAGATCCTCCAGCCTCCTCGCAACATGTAGAGGATATGTGGAAAATAATATCAAGAAAAGAATGGAATTGATTACTGAGGCTTGGGAAACATCACCAAGTATGGATTCCCTTGGAACGAGGGCACATGCTTTGCTCTAATATTTGCAGAAAGATTTAAAAAATTAAGAACGTTTCTATTTAGACACAATCATCCCTTTTGTCACCCATGTCAACAACATGACAGAAACAAGAACAAGACAAGAAGATCTCCCCTCCCAAAACCAGATCACTCAATTAAATGCATGTTGGAAAGAGAAAGTGAAGAACCTGCATCTCATTGTCCAATCATGTGAACAAGCCATATCAAAGAAAGAAAAATTAATCACAAAGCTAACTGAAATAGACTTAGCCCGAAGGACCAATGATGTCCAATACCCCAACTTAATCGTTAACTCCTTGCCCTTAACTAAGCAAGTCTTCGATAAACAAGTTGATACTTTTAAGGGGTTGTCTTTAGAAAATTTTTACAACATCCTTGAATATGGTGAAGATGACTTGGACAACTGGCTACTCAACTATTCGATACAAAATGAAGAAATTGATCAGGATCTGCGTAATCTTTCTATCGATCTAAGGAAATTAGAAAATGAACTTTTCAACATAAAAATGTAGAATAAGATCAATGTGGCTCCCTTGAGAATCTACATTGAAGAATGAGTCCAATGGGAAATGGAGCAGGTCGTCGACGAAAGGCAACATGTAGTTGGAACGATTTCAGTAGTCATCGACGATAGCAATAAAAAGGCATCATCAAGAAAATATAAAAAGGGGTGATACGTACCATCACTGTAATTCTATATTGATCACATCCTTCTTTGTTTATCAATCCAGTTATTCCACCTTTTTAAATAGAAATGTCTAGCAAAAGATTGATACCTTCCAATTTCTTTTTTTCAGGTATTGCTCTCTATCGTTGCCCACTTCTCCTTTCCACAGTCCTATTTATTGTACATATTTCTCTTATGCTCCGTGGGAGCCCCAATCCTAGTCTATATGACAAACTCATTTAAATTTCCAATAATATGTAACAAACAATATTATTTTTTGATATATTTCAAATAAAACTATTTTTATCTCCTTTTATATTTTTCTGCTAAGAAATTTTTATCTTCAACTATGTTGAATGTCAAGAAATTGTGTTTATTTAATTTGAATGTAATTTTATATGTGTCTTATGTGTTTTATCTTTTTCTCATGCAAATATTTTTCTATGTTATGCATTTAGCTTTATTTGTCCTGGCACATATAGAGACACACAAGCCATATGTTCTATGAAAATTGTACTTAACTATAACCAGTTGGAAGTATATGGAAATCATTATGAATGAATTTCATAAATACATTGAAGAGATAAAGCATGCAAGGTAGGAATGAAAATTTCGAACATAGCAAGTCACATTGCTGGCAAGAATGGAAATTTCGAACATAATAAGATGGATTATATAGTTTCAAAAACTAAATGGGGATCTAGAGGCCACATGTCACTTCCTGCATGGATACCACCTATGCTTCATGTTTCTTTCCACGTCTCCGCTGCAGTTTCCATCTGCCTCCACTACTTTTTCCCCATCCCTATGCATTTATTCCCAATTCAACCCAATAGGGACTACGCTGCCATGCATCACTTGTTTTGATGTATGTTTTTTAGGATTTTGAGAATTTTAAAAAACTATATGTATTAAGATTGTGATTTTTATATAATGGGATATGATAATTATTTTCCAAAACTTTTTAGAATTATTGTTTTATAATTTTTAAATAATATAAAGGTAGGAGATATCATTCAATTGTGGATCATCTTGTTACTCTAAAGATCATTGCAGAGGAGTTCTACAATACTAAAATTAATCTTTTGTGTTATTTTGTTGACTTTAGAAAAACTTTTGACACGGTTTCTAGGAAAAACCTTTGGGATAGGTTGGAAGAGATACAAGTGTTTTTCGAGTTGACAGTTGTCTCTATAAGGTTCTATGAGAGCATTATTGCTAAGTTTAAAACATGGAGGGCTGGTCAAAAGAAATCAAGTGTAATATTGGAGTCAAACAAGGTTGTCCCATGTCCCATGCCCTTTTTTGCATAAACATTGACAAGTTAGAAGAGTGTTTGGAAGAAGTAGGTTGTGTCATCCCAACTCTCACTGATATAGTCATAAATATTCTTATTTATTCTAATGATATCATTCTTATGGAAAGGATTCCTCGTGATCTTGGAGAGAAACTAATAATCCTCAAATATTTTTGCTCCAATATGTGTATGACTTTTATTATTGACAAAACAAAAGTCATAATCATTAAATCCAATAAGATCACATATGATACTTTTGTTTATGACAACAAGAACTTGGAGAAAGTGACTTCATACACATATATTTGAATCGATATTCACCAAAATATCAATTGGAATTATAACATTGAGAAAAAGATAAATGGATGAGGGAAATATTATTATGGGATTGAAAACAATTGTAAATCAATCAATATTTAGACATGGGATAAGAAAAAAATCATCTTTGATACTCTTGTTACTCATGTTATTCTGTATGGATGTGAAGTTTGGGGATGTAGTATCTCTCAAGAATCATGGACAAATATAGTGCAAATCCAAAAGAATTTTATAAACTATAATCTCAAAATTAAAGGAAATACACCCTATCCTATCCTTTTCTTAGAGGCAAGCCTTTCCCCGATTGAGAGCATGGCTATGACTAGATACCTAATGTATAAGAACAAGTTAAACAACATGAAAGAGAAGAGACTTCCTAAAATTTCTTCAAAATATAACCATAATCACCTTCCACCCAAGTGGGGATGGCATAAAGAGGCTCAGTCTTGGCTAAGCCATTGGGGAATCATGGAAGAGACCATTTTGTAGAATAAGGATACTATTAAAAATATTATTAAATCAAAATTTAAGGAGAAAATGTGGTGCGATAAAGAGTTAGAGGAAAAAAGAAAATTAAGGTATTATTAGGAGGTAATCAACTCTAATATGGAGTATCAAAATTATCTCTTTGTTTTGATTAGTGTAAATAAAAAAATAAACATTGCTAAAATAAGAACAAATTCTCATGAGCTTCATAGTGAAATTGGGCATTGGTCAATTCCTAACACGCCATGGGATGTAAGAGTGTGTCACCTTTGTGACACTAAGGGGGTTGAAGATGAAAAGTGCTTTCTCTTCAATAGTCCAATCTATACCCAGATTAGATCTCAATTTCAAAATATTTGTCACACTACCAGCCTTCATAACCTTTTAACTCAACAAAACTACGATGATCTTGGAAGCTTTTCTTAATTCTTTTCGAGCACAAAATTTTTTTTTTAAAGAATTGTAAGTAATCATTAACCTTCTTAAAGTTTGATAGACCAATTCGATCTCAATGAACGCTAATAATCATTATCATCATCATCATTATAAAATATTTTTTCCACATATCTTTATTTTTATTTAATTATATTATAGGTTATATATTATAATTTAAAATATAAATAAATAAATAAAAATATATATTTTTTAAAAACCAATATCATATTTTACAATTTCACAATTTTAAAAATCAAATATTATAATAATTTTAATAAATAATTAAAAAAAAACAATTTCATTTTTAATTAAATATGAAATAATAACATCAACTAGAATCATTAACTTTACTTTTAACTAATTAAATAAATATCCATAACTAGAATCATTAAGTATATTTTTAACCAAATGAATATGATGCATATAATTCGAATAGAGAAATTAAGGAATCTCATGTTACTCTAACCATGCATGCACAATTCTGGGTGTCTATAGATCTTTAATGCATATAATTGGAATAGAGAAATTAAGGAATCTCATAATTGGAATAGAGAAATTAAGGAATCTCATGTTACTCTAACTATGCATTTACAATGCGAGGTGTCTATAGATGTTTAATTACTTTCTGATGGATCATTATACTAGAAAAAATGATAATTTATTTATAATTTTAACTTAGCAATCTATAATTTAATCTATTTTGTTAAGGTCACGACCAAGCCAGACACCAAATTGGTGTATGAGACCCCCTTCGCCCAACGATTTGACTGGTAAAGTCTACGAAGGTATACATACCCTACCCCCCTCTAGATTTGAACTTGTGACCTCTTAGGAGAAAACACATGTTCTTAACCATTAGGCCCACTTAGGTTGTATGTATATTACTCTAACACGTATGGTTATTGGGATAATGTTTACATTTTTCACTTAGAAATATTATTATTATTTTAACCAGAACCGAACTTAGATTATATTAAAAGGGTTGTGTTAAAGCATTAGTAGTAAGAGCTTACAAAGTGAGGCTTCAAGCTTGTCAAAATTTATAAATCTATAGTAGGAGGAAAAATGTGTCTGATATGTTATTTATAAGCTCATATGAGTTGATTACATCCTTGTAAAAACTACCTAAACAAAAAATAAACTTAAAAAACATACATTAATTAGAAGATAAAGAGTTTGGAATTTCATGAGCTCTACGAGGAACTCCTTCTTCAATATCCATGGGGACAATGCCTCGGTCATTGGTACCTGCACCAATGTTTACTCCTTCTCTGGAATGCTAGCCCCTGTGGACATAATATGTTGATGTCATAGGTTGGTTGTTGAGATAAGCCTTGATCTATTGTATTTTTTATTATATTCTATCCACCCCCTATTAAGACCTTGCAGAGCCACCTTTGTTTCTTGATTCCTAGAGATAGTCAGGTTGGCTAGGGCCAACTCAAAATCCCCAAATCTGCTTGATAAGTAATGGAGGGATAACCTATTTGATTGTGAAATCTCCTCATGCCTCCTAAAAACTTGCCTGATATCATTCCAGGATGTCTCCATGGGTGGAGGCTACAATATCCCTTTATAAAGTACATCGGTTCCACAATAACTCAAGTCCCGACCCTAAAAAAAAATTAATGAGAAATTGTAGCAAGGAAGGGACAGATTTAAAAAACCATGGCACTTACCCACACCAAAGCTATATACGAGGATGAACATAGAGACCTCACCAGTTGCATCATAAATTGAGAGAAAACATAGAGGATGTCGAGTTACCCTCTGATCAAAACAAGCAAGGCAGGACTCGGTATGCAATAAACCCTTGCAATTGATATCACACCCAAGATCTGTCTACTTGAGGTGGACATAATAGGACCCGTCGAAAGAGATATGACTACCCCGAAAAACATCCCTTGAGCTAAAAAATCTGCAAAACACTGAACAACATGATCATAACAAGGTTGGGAAAATGAAAAATCCAGGAAATAATCCATTGAACCACCCTCAAAACAAGAACACCACACATTCGAAGAACCAACACATAGGGGAATTTAATCCTCGTATGTGCGAAGATAGGTACCCAACCCCAGAGAACTGGCACTTTCCAACTTGAGGGAAAAAAAAAAATGAAATGGGAGGAAGGAGCATTAGGGAAAGACATGAGACCCCCCCACCCCATTAACCAATAGTTCTCCCTTTCTTAGTCTAGTGCACCCTTTGGCCTGATGATCAACAATGAAATTTAAATTTTGTTTGACATGGTAAATATGGAATTCCTCAAAGTTTTTGATTGAGCGTGATAACACAACTTATTATTACATTGAATAAGTTGGTTCCAAGTTGATATCGATTAATGATCGCTTTGATCATGATCATTGGGTCTCTAAAAGCTGCCAAATTGATGATATTCCTTTCTCTAGAAAGACTTAGCCTCTGGAATAGAGCGTAATATTTAGGTGTGTTGTTAGAAGTTGCTCCCAATCCCCGTGAATAAAGAGTAACAATGTTACCTTTGGGATAAAAAAGACTCCCACCCGCACCTGCCACCCCATGATTGTTTCTTAAGGCTCCATCAAAGAATAGAGAATGATTCCCCAACTGCTTCAGCCACTCATAAAATTCTTATTTCATTTTCCTTATAGCCCCCTTAGGAATATAAGTATTTTTTCCAAGTTGCAGAAGAGGGGCAACAACATGTATAAATTTATTCATCCATTGTATTTCAAAAATCTCCAAGCTTTGATCTTGCTTGAGAAAGCAAAGATGGCAATATTCAGAGGATAGAAAAATAGATTTCACCACTATTTGCTTGGAAGGAGTTATTTTGTGTTGAAAGATACTCTTGTTCTATGACATCCATATAGTCCAACAAATATATTTTGGAAATACCTACCATAAGCACTTGAATTCAATATTTTTATAGAATCTTCCTTTGTAGTTTTTATTCCAACTAGTGAAGAAATCAATAACTCTATTGGGCCAGTTCATAAGATGGAAGAGGTCCCCAAGAGAAAATTCCCATGCTTCCTTAGAGTAATTGCAATGGAAAAATAAGTGTTGAAGAGTTTCTTCATGATGCCGACACAAGACACACCTGGAAGGTCCAAGGATGTCTCTTTTCATTAGATTTTCAGCAGTGAGAATTTTACTATGGGATACAAGCTATATGAAGGAATTTATCTTGGGCATGCCATCTGTGTGGTAAACCGATTTTCATAATTTTGAATGAGGAAGGTTGGTTGTTCTTCTTGAAGGAACATGAAACCTTTTTTAAAAGAGTAGTTTTCATCTCCCCAACCCCAAACATGTTTAACTAACAAACTGCACAGAGACCAACCTTGAAGAGCAGTAAAAAAAGAGCATAAAAAGGGGAACAAATGTGGAGAAAGGAGTTCCATATTCCATCCAATCCAAATGATTAATGTTTCATCACATTTTATAATAACGAACAACCTAATGAGCCCATTATCATGCATCCACTCATGAAGAGGAGAGAGATCTTCCTGGTGAGAGAGGAAATCCTGATTCATAATGGAATCCTCCCAAATTTTGATAGGCTTTCCGTTCCGAGAGACCCAATTAAGATTGATGGTTATAATAGATAGATATGAAAGAATGAGATTGAATATAGGGGAGACTTTATTAACTATGGGTGGAAATCTAAACAACAGATATAGGGACTTCGAAAATATGTTTTACATATGGCATGCTTCCACGAAATAGGCTTACCTATAATGAGGCTCCGAACCAGCTTTGCCCCCATGGATAAGTTCATAAGTTCTAGGTCTCGAATTCCTAAGCCTCCTTGTATCACATGATTTGTCACTTCTTTCCAATTTTCCCAAATGATTTTTTTTCTAATTTTGATTTCCCCCTTGCCAGAGTTACTGTCGAATTTTTACGAAAAAAAAAATTGCGATGCCTTTGGGTGCTAGAAGTGAATATAATTGATATAAGAGGAGGGTCAGGAGGACTTCTTTAATGAGAACAATCTAGCATACAATATTGATCCATTGAGATCCCCAATGAATTCATTTAGCATTGATTTTTCCCAGAATGTGAATCTAATCCAACGAATTGGAGCGCCTTAGAGAGATTTGGATGCCCAAGTATTTGAATGATGTCTGATTTCTAGCAATTGGGAAGTAAAAAATATGGGAGATGGCCTATAAAACTGATGCTTGTGTGTTCTATCTAAAAACTTGGCATTTCATTTCAGTCAAAGCTCCCCCTGAGGCATCCAAAATTGTATCTAAGACATGCTTAAAGAGAATAACTATGATCAGAGAGGCTCCCCCCAACAATAAGATATCATCAGCAAACTGAGAGTGATTTAGGATTTTGACACCACGAGAAACTTGAATGCTAGGAAGATTCCCTCATATCCTCTCTACTTCTAATTTCTGACTAAGAGAGTCTACCATGATGATGTAAAGAAAAGGTGAAAGTGGGAATCCTTGTCTTAATACCCTATCACTTTGAAAGAAACCATTCAAGCAACCATTTAATAGAGGTGTTATCCAAGGGCCTTTGATACAAGATTCAACCCAATTGATGGAATCAATGCTGAAACCAAATTTTTTGAGCACCTAAAAAAGAAAAGAGTGATGGACACGATCGAAAGCATTAGCCATGTCAAGTTTAATTTAACATACATTTTCCTTTGGATGAGAAGCTGGAATGGATTTCCTCTTGAACAATAACTATATTATCAGTTATATGTATATCCCTCATGAAGCCTCCTTTGTTGGGGGAAATGATTTTGGGAAGAAGGATTTTGAGATGACAGTATATGAATTTGGTGAGGATCTTATAGGAGGAATTACAAAGAAATATGGGATTGAAACAAGAGAAGGAAGAAGGGTTGGATTCGTTAGGAACAAGATATAGGAAGGAATAATTATCATTTCCCCCTAATATGAGAAATTTATAGGTATAATGTAGCATTCCAATCAGGTTGTATTTTATAAGGTCCCATAAGTGTCTGTAAAAGGAGATAGGAAACCCATTTGGCCCAAGGGATTTATCTATCCCAAGCTCCAAACTGCTACATATGCTTCAACTTCATCTATAGGGAAATTTATGATCATGTTATCTTCATCTGCAATTAAATAAGGAATGTTCTCAAGAAGAGAATCAACTTTACCCCTATCTGCTTCAACATTCTGGGAGAGGCGATCTTTAAAAAAAATATGGGATGCCTTTTTTATGTCCCCTAAATCTGTTAGTAGAGTTCTATCTTCCAATATTATTGTTGTAATGTTATTTTTTGAGATCCTTGATTTGGCATGGTTTTGAAAGAATTTAGTATTTTTGTCACCACACTTGAGCCACAAGCTCCTATATTTGAGACACTAATGTTCCTCCTCATTTCTTAGCTTGCGATGGATTTGAGTTTGGATTTGCATCTCCTCTTGTAACATGGATTGGGTGGGTTCACTCAAACTCCATATGCAGTTGGAGGGTTGAAATTTGAGATTGGAGGGTGGAGATGGAAGAGGAAGGTGAATTGAAGAAATCTTTGGCCCAACTTTTGAGGGCAGGATTTACCAGAATTAACTTTTGCTCCCAAATGTACCCCTGGGTGCATGTAATCCAAGTACTCCAAATTTTAGCAAAAATAGGGTCTACCTATAAATGGTTGAGACGAAGAGGGAAAAAACGAGAAAGTAAGGGGACACGGTCAGGGATAGAGTGAATATGTAAGGATATTGGTTTATGGTCTGAGGTTAAGGAAGGAAGAATGAAGGATTTGAGGGAGGGGGAAGTATTTAGGAAGGAGCTATGGATAATGCTTCTAATATACCTAGTATATTACATTTCTTATTATTTAATAGTATGTTATAGGTTTTTTATTATGTAAATAGGCATTATAATATAAATGATAAGTCATGTTCTTTCCAAAAGGTCATGAATTATCATTGACATTATAATATCTATTTACTTAATAACAAACCTATAACTTATTATTAAATAATAAGAAATGTAATATACTAGGTATATTACAAGTGTTTCCCCCTTAAAAATGCTTTGTCCTCAAAGCATAGTTATAAAATACTTATCTATTTATTTGGCTTGTAATATTTTCTCTTGATTCTCCATTCTTGATTCAATTATGATTGAGGACCTGAGACAATAGAATAATTTAAGTGTTGAGCTGAATTGTCGAATTGTAAAGGAGTTTTCCCACCCTAATTCGATCTTCTATGAAAATGTGTGTTTATAGGGTTATTGGAAAAAACTTGATGTATTTCGACTCCCCTAATAGCTTCTACTTTGATCACCACTTGTAGTGGAAGTAATATTATTTGGAATATCTGTCATTTGTTTATTTTGATATATTGATTGGTTAAAGTATCGACTTTTGTGATTAGGATTTTGATAAGGCATTATTGCAACTTGATCTTTACTTCTTATAATTGTATCTTTTTCTTGATTAACTTTTGGAATTGAGTCTTCTTTGTACCCATAGATTTTTTGTACTTCGACATTTGAAGACATCTTTACATTAGTTTGATTTGCATCCTTTTGAGTTGTAAGATTGATTGGATCTGTACTAATTCATTTATCCATAATTGTGTTGTTTTCATCTGAATACTTCTTTACTTCCATAGGTTCAATCATTGTCTCTTTATCAACCAATGATTATTTGTTGATAAGTTGATATAACTTGTCATCTAGCAACTTCTTATCACTCTTTAACTTATTAATTTGTGTGAGTAAACTTCTATTATGAACCCTTAGGCGTAAAAGTTCTTCTTCATTGTCTGGTTTTTCGACTTCACTTATAATATATTGATTCTCCGGCTTTTCATCTTTCATCTTGTTAATTTGTTCAATCAATTTATGATTAAGGTTCCTTAGGCAGGAGATTTCTTCCTCTTTTTTGGTTAATTTATCTTTGAGACCTTGATTTCTTGTTCTGAATTTTGATTCTCTCATTTCTTGTCTTTTGACTTCCTGATTTTTACTAGTAAATTTTGAATATGATTTTTTAATCTTGATATTTCTTCATCTCGTTCTAGTAAGTCTTCGCCCATTTTTTGTTTTTTGGTTTTTAGTTCTTCAATTTGTGTGATGAGTTGTTGATTTCTTTCTTTGAAGTAAAGATTATTTTTCTTTGTTAACCCATTAAAATATTTCTACATCTCAATTTCCAATTGTAATTTTCTATTGATGTATTTATAATTTCCTAGTTTTCCTTTTAATATTAGTGATAACTTTGTGAGTTATCTTCATATTCTTCCATAATAAATGATTCCCCACAAATTGGACAAAAGCAATTGTGATTTTTAAAAATTGTCATATACTGGAACTCTATTTTACAAAAAAGGCATTTAGTCCAAAATTTAGATTTATATATTGAATTCATTCTTCACGGGTTTTTTTTATTATTATTCAATATATGTCTCATTTATAAATATATATTCCTCCTTTGAATAGCTTGAATATTTCTTAGGTTTCCTTCAAATTTAATAAAAGGTATTAAACAACTTTAATAATTCCCTTTATCTTTTAAACCTTATCACTTTCTATTTAAAATAACTTTGTAATTTATGAAAAGTTATCTTTTTTCTTTTAATACCTTTTCTTCGTACTTTTCATTTATGAATACAATTTACACACATTAATTGGACGTGTAATCACTTTAATAAAATATCTTTTAACTTTGGTTGAATTAATATTAATATTATTTTTTTTATATGGTAGGGAAATAGCATGGGCCAATGGTTTACCAAAACCATGGACCTGTAAACCACCAACATTACTAGAATCAAAATTTACTCTTCATTTTTCTTTGGAACTTTTTCTTTTAACCACCACCACCACCCCCTCCCCCCCCTCTTTTGCGCTCTTCCTTTTTCTTCTCCCTTTTTCTCCTTTAGTATTATTTTTTTCTTCTTCTTCTTGATATCTAGTACCAAATTCTTCTAATTTTCTAGTAGCAGAAGGATTATTTCTTGAATGGAATTTTTTGATGATTTTTTTTTTTTTTAATTTAATGGAAAAATATCGTAACATGGTCAAAGACCTAGATTTCTCAGAGAAACTTTGAAACGATGGGGTTGGCCAAAAGTCATATCGAGACTCGCTTTGATACCAAATGAAGTGGATCTAGTGGTCCACTTCATGAGGACATCATGAATACAACACATAATTTCATATTTCCATAATAAATAATATTTATTTACTATTCATTTTACATATTTTCTTGACATTATATGAAATACAATATGTGTCTATAAATACATGTGGAGAATGATAAGTCATGTTCTTTCCAAAGGTCATGAATAATCATTGAATTATAATTTACATTATAATTTATATTTACATAATAAAAAACCTATAACATATTATTAAATAATAAGAAATGTAATATACAAGGTATATTACAAAATTGATCAAGGGACGTCACAACGTGACCAATCCTCGATATCCTATTGGTCCAAGTAAATTTTCCTTTCACTAGAACCATGTCCATTAAATCTCAGTCTTGAATACGATATTCCATAATATCTATGGAGGGGTCTCACCCAAAAGACCTCCTTTTTCTCTCCTAATCTCCTAATTGTGTCGAAGTCTCCCCAGAAAATGCAATCTGATGGGGATCCCATAGCTTAGAGACCTTTTATGGAGTTCCAACGTTCTAGATTCTCTAATGGATTTGTTGGAATGTATATGGTCATTACACTAAAGTACTTTCCATCAAGTTTTGATTGAAATTTAGAATAAATCCAATGGGTAAAATGAAGAAAGGAAATTAGACAAACCTCATTTTTGTTCCAGAAGGTGCTTAAGCTCCCTAATTCACCTCAAGAATCAACAATTGAATAATCCCACTGACTTGTAATGCATAGAGGGGTTTCCTTTATGTCTTCGGCCTTTATTTTTGTCTATGGGAGTAGGAAAATAGATTGTTTTCATTTTTGATAAAATCTTAAGCAGCAAGAGACTTAGGTATGTTGCCTAATCCCCTACAATTCCAAGAGACGATTATCATTTTTTGTTAGATTGTTGAGAGGAATTACCCTTCTTACTGGATTTCCACCAATTTTCTTTGGTGTCTATGAAGATCCTAGCATTCTTGGAATAATGTTTTGTGACCCCAACTGGATATATTTACTTGCTTGTTCTTCTTAGATAGTTATTGAATCTTTCCTTCTCATTTTCTGATGAGGGAGATGCTCTTATGAGATCCTATCTTCCTATTCTTCATCTAATGAGAAATCAGTTTCTGAGTCCCTTGCTCATTCATTAAAAAAATATATCTTTTAATCCTTGAAATTTTCTACTTCTTCTAGGACAAGAGTAACCAAGCCCAGAATGTCCATTTGAGGAATATCTAAATGGGATTTACTAGATTCTCTATTTTTTGAATTGGTCATGGTAGAGTGAGATGGAGATCCAAGATGGGGTTGGACTAAGGTAAGCTCCTTCTGACTTAGTTATGTTATAGATTTATCCAACAAGGGGGAGTTTTTTTTTTCCTACAAGTTTGATAAAGACTTAAATCTATTATTCTATGTCATTTATGTAGTAGAACGATTTCTTGAGGATTTAGGAGGAGAAGAAGGCTCAAGGTGAAAAGGCCTTGAGGAGGATCGAGGGCCTGAAGACACACCAACCCAAAAACGAGAGTTACTACCAGAACCTAATTTTCTTTTAACAATAATCCATTGATCCTCAACACCGTTCCGAGGGTTTTGTGGAGGACCCTTCTTACAGTTCTTGGGGAAATGGCCATAATCATCACAGATTATGAATTTAGAGGGAAATTGTTCATAATCCAATTGTTGAACATGTTTTCAGTTATCCAAGGTAATGAGAAACACTTCATGAATTCTTTTTTCTAGATCAACTTCCACACAGATACGAGCACAGGAAAAATGATTTCCTTTCATCTCTACTTTATCAATGTAACGACTGAGAGAGTTCCCAATAAATCACAGAGCATCATCACTCTAGGAATGAAGAGGGAGATGAGGAAGGAGAAGCCAAACAGGGACAACAAAAGGAACATCATTTTCTAGATTTAAATATGAGATTCATTTGTTCAAATACATTTCTCTCACTCCCAGAAAGTAAGGCCCACTACAAAATATTAGATCCCACTCTTCTTTATTCTCAAAGAGGGAGGCATAAAACCCCTACAATAGAAGAAGCAAGAAAGGGATAATTTTATGAGAGGATCCTAGTTTTTTTGTAACCAAATTGTGACTATTGTGAGAGATGGCTAGAGGCTAGTAAATTAACCCACAAGCTCTCGCTCAACTAATGCTAGAGATTGTTTCCTATCAGTAGACAAAGACAAGGAAATATTTGGCATTTGGATGAGTTTTTTCACCAATAGAGAGGGAATATGTATGGAATGCTTGACAGAAGAAGCAATAATGCAATGGAAGGTGCATGCATCAATATTAGGAGGGGCTGACCTTCCCCCCTTGCTCAAATATTCCATCGAAAAATCTCATCTAGGGTTAGGTTAGGAAGGTGTTCGCAACAATCAAAGAATTTTTTTGATCTTAGACTTTTGATATGGAAAAAAATTGAAGGACGTGGGTTTAGGCTTTGATCCACTTATGAAATATTACTATAATTAGTATGTTTATTAGGGAAAAAATGATGTAAGAGTATTGTTATTGATGCAAGATATTAGAGAAGGCAAAGTGAAGCATAATAATTGAAACAATTGTTAGAGATTAGTGGTGAATAATTAATAATATAGTTACACAATATATTCAAAATAAATAGGAAGACATGATGAAAATGAACTATTCTCTATTCTCTTTTTGTATTGGATGTGCTTATATGAATGAGCCAATTCGGTATGTAGAAGTTTAGTTATTTTGGTGAAGGAAGAGAGCATTATGTTTTAGTTGTTTATTTTATGTTCTTTTATGTATCAATTTGTATTAGAGTTTGCATTCCTAGCTTAGACAGTGAAGGAAAGCAGAGGGCACAAAAGACTCAATTATTTCATGATTGACAAAGAAGGTAGTTGATTAAATGTTTTCAACCCTTCATCTACATCTTCTTTTCGAATGCATTGGGACCTTAAAGTACATTAGGGGAATTTTGAGGTAAAAAATGGACCTGAAAAATGTAGTATCAAAAAAAACTTTAAAAGAATTAACAAGGTTCAAGATGATGATGTCAACCATAAGGATAAATATTTTTGGAGGGAAAGCAAAAAAACTACTTGTTTATCGTATTTTCAACTTATCTCCTTAGAGGTTTACTCAAATTTCAAGTGTAGGCACTCATTGGATGAGGAATTAAATTTTGCATCCAACGAGTTTCCACTATGCATACTTTTAATAGACCTGAAGTGAGATCAATTGGAAATACATGAAAATAACACATTTTTTTCATGTATTTCTAGTTTATCTCATTGTGGGTATATCAAGAGTATGTAGAGAGGGTACTCGTAGCATGTGAAGTTTAATTCTATATACAACAAGTGGCCAACACTTGAAATTTGAGTAAACCTATAAGGAGATAAGTTAAAAATATTATATAAAAAAAAGAGTTTTCTTTCCTTGCCTTTGAAAAATCATAACTCTTTTTTTATTATATTAACTATTATTTTATTATTTCCTTAGGAGGCCCATTTTAGACCTCATATTTCCCCTAATGGAACTGGAGTTAGTTTGTTAGTGCATTTAATGGGGAGCAAGTGGATAATTGCATTAGATCATTCTCCTCATAATTTAAATACAAGGACCTCCTAGAGCATAGTAATATTTCATTAGAAATATGTCACCTCCAAGGGTTGGCATCTCAATGGTGGGACATGGTCTACCACAGATTGGTCAAGGACACTTCTCAATGTGTAGAACTCAATGGAAAGGATGTCATCCACACTTCTATTGAAATTAACATTTGGGATGAATTTCTCCCAACTCTATGTGAGTTTTTTTATCCTTTAGGATATAATGAAGGTTTATGGACATGATGGATTCAGTTGAGGCATTTTTCTAGCTTAATCATGCAACAATGTATTGATGTCTTCTACAACTCTAGGTACAACTCTTTGTTTCTAATCCAAAGTAGGTATTGATTATCAAATTTAATTATAGTTTATTTCCCTAGTTGCATAATGAAATGGCTCTAGTCTCTAGTGTGTCTCTCTAATGCTTTCAAAATTCTCTTGCAGCAGAGAGAAAATTGGGGAAGCATCCATTTACTATAACAATAAATAAATCTATAAACCTACTTAGTTAAGTTTTTCCACAGAAAAAAAGAATAATTTTATTCATCCGAAGAGACAAAATTACATTCAATAGGTGTTAAGTGAGCACATTTTGACAATGAGAAAAGAGAGCCAAGGCTATGAAGCCCAAAAAGTAAACAAGACAATTGATAGATACAACTCTCAAAAAAACCTCAGCAGGATATAACTGTCAAATGGACACCGACAGATATTCAAAAACACCATATTAGAGTGTGTCCTGCCCCGAAGGGCCATAATGCAGATACAAAAATCCATCTCAGAAGACCAGAAAATACCTTCCAAAATCAGGACCAATGTAAAAGACAGAGCATATACAAATTATGATAATAAGAGGAGGTTGATCCTCTTTCTCTTCATTGATCTTGTGTAGGTCCATTGATCCAGGTGGATATTGGTGGCCACCCACCTGTTCCAATTGGCTCCTCTTGTTAGTTCTTAGTTCAACATGTTCTTCGGTACTTCTTTGTAATTGTGGGGTCTACACTTTTGGGACTGTATAAAGAACTACACATCTTCCAAGTGGATACTGATGGCCTCCCACCTAATCCAACTGACTTATTTTGTATGTTTTTATGTCAAAACATCTTGTTGTACTTCCACGGCCATTTTGGGGCCCTAAACAATGTTTTTTTGTCTTGCCATAGTCAAATTGTAGACAGAGTCAGAGTTTGACGATGTAATGTGTATTTCTCGAAAAGAATTTTCCAATGGGCTATCACACACCTAAAACGAAGATCTTATGCAAAAGTTACAACTTTGGGAAGTTAATGTACTAACTTACCCAAATAAGGCCCACATGAATTTTGGCGTTTCATCTTCTAGGGTTAGGTTTTTGGATGTCTAGGGTTTTGGAATTCATGTTTATCATAAAAAGGCCTTCAGAGCCTCATTGTAATGATCTTCTTATGAATGAATGAAATCATCACATCTCTTCTTAGAGGTAAAGCTGCCACCATTCTAGCGAGTCTTGCACTCTGTATTTTTATAGTCTCTTTACAATTATTTCATTAATAGAAATCAAGCATTGTTGTATTTGTTTGTTTCTGGCAATTTTCATGAGTATTTCATTGTAACTTCTCTTCTTTCATTTCGTTCTCAAAATAATCTAGATCATCCATCTATGAATGGATGATGATAATTCTCAAAAACCCTTTCTCCATCTAATTCTATAATATGCCATTGGCCAAAAGTGAGTTGTATCCCTGCTTTTGACAGCGAGTCCCCTACCGAGTTCTGGTCCCTGTAAACATGGCATAGGGAAAAAGATTCAAAAGAGTCCAATAATCTAAAAATATCCTCCACAATAGGTAGTAGAAAAATAGTGCAGCAAGTCTGAGTTTTGCGAGACCAGCTGATGGCATTCATAGCATCCCCAAAAATTTGGATGGATTGAACCCCCTTCTCCCCATCAAATTGAAGCAACTTCTTTAGAGCCATAAGCTAAGAATATTTTTTAGTCCCCTATTCCAATCCAGTTTTAATTTTATAGAAGTCATTTTCATATAGAAACAATACAACACCACCCCTACAGAATTGATTCAGCGAGGCGCCATCGAAATAGGCCCATGGATTTGAAGAATCAATTAGCTCAAGCAGATTGATATGAATACCAGGAATATCCTTCTCTTGAGGAAAATGAGCAAGAATCGAGAGGACGTGTGCTACAATGATTTCAGGGACAGAGGCCTTATCCTTGAAAATGGTTGAGTTTCGAGCCAGCCAAATACCCTAGCTGACTAGAAAAGGTAAAGATTTGATTTTCTTGATTTCAAGAACCTATAGCCAATCCTTCCATGCCTTTTCTAGAGAGGGGCCTCTCCAAACACACACTTCTCTCCTAAGAGCTGAGGTTTCTTTCCAAAATTTCTTGGAGAAAGGGAAAGTGATAAGAATGTGAACAATGGATTCATTATCTGCTCTACAAAGAGGGAACCAACCTAGCCCAACAATCTAGCTCTTTCTCATATTGTCCCATGTAGGGGCCTCATCATTTAAAGTAGACCACATGAAATTTTTTTCCTTCTATGAAAATTTTAGTTTCTACAAACCACGCCACCATCAACACATCTCCCTTTGAAGGACATCAATATTTAACGTAATATATCCCAGTTTTTGGGTGTATACCCCATGCGGGGCCTTTTTCCAAACCAATTCATATTCATGATCAGTAAGCCTGATATTCCCTACCCAAAGAGCTAAGATGTAGTTTTCCCATAAAAGGGGGAGATCACCATCTAATACAAGAGATGCAGAGCTTCTCCACCCCTGCTGCCATAGGTTGGTTGTTCCAAGGTCCACAATTTGATGCAAGACGAAAATATCATGTAGATGGAGCCGATCAATAAGGTCATTTTGAAATATGTGAGAGTTTCCACTCCCAAGCCAAGGACCTGCAACTATGTGAACATGATTCCCTCTACCAACTTTCCAGGCCAAACTGTCACGCACTACCGGGAAGGAAGAAACCACCACTTTCCAAAACATGGAACAATTTGAAAGGGATTTTACAGGCCTCTGGATCCAATCCTCAACAGATTCAAGATGAATTTACTTGTGTTCCACCACCAAGTTCCATACACTAGTGGTCGATAGGAGACATCAACAAACTTTAACAACCAAATCTTTTGAGAACATGAAGATATTTTTTAGACCCCATCCCCCAAAGGCTTTAAGTCGAGCAAGGAGCTCTCACTTTTCCCAAGGGGGAGTATATTGGTCTTGATCCTAGACCATATGAATTGTAAACAAATACACCTGGAATTTTCTAATATTCCCTTTGGGTTCCAAGCGAGAGACATCCAATAAACTCAAATGGCCTCCAAAACAAATTTTGTCATGGTTAATGTTCCATCTCTATACAACCACTTGAAACTCCAAACTTTCAGCCTCTTAGTTAACTATACAAGTGTGTTTGAATTTAACTCAATGTAGTGTCTAAAATATACATTGCATTTGATACAAAACAATGTATTCCCATCTCCCAAATCTCCTAATGGATCAACATCATAATCCTTATCACTACCTCGCACCAATAAGAAGTAGTTGAATGATTTTGTAAGTCTGAACTCGTAAAGATTGAAATACAAAGAGAGAGAATAAGAATATGAGAGCCTAACACTAGATGCATAGATATATGTGCTAGAATTCTATGAATGCTATGTTAATCAATATCCCAATTTCTACATACTTGAATTAATGTGAATGAGTGGTTTTACAAATGTCATTTTTACATATTTATACAAAATGAAGAGGATAAAATGATCAAGAGCAGTTCTCCCCAATATTACCTCTTAGGCATTAAAATCATATTGGTTGGGGTGTCAAACTTGATCACCCATATGGATGGGCATACTAACCATTTAGGATGTCACGTGTTGCTAACAAGAAAAGATGGGCCAAATTTATCTTCTAAGTTGGGTCCAGGTAAATTTCGCATAGGTTGCATGCACTAAGGTATAAGGGATGATTAGGGGCGTGTATTGGTCACACATGGATCTTATGAGATGAGTTCTTATATTTGATCATGCTTGTTGGGAGAGTTGTGGAATACAAGGGGTCATGTGCATCCCAAAGTTCTATAATGTAGAGATTATTTCTCCTCCCTTGGAGTAGAGATGATTCAAATTGTGTTGGGTGTATAATTGAAAGATATCATCCAATAAAAATTATTTTTCAAAGAAGAAAACTTCATGTTATTATCCAACAAATGAGAAAAATTTTATTGTTCCTTCTCAATTATGGAAATATTGATCAATGCAAGGGATATACCTATATTGACATTCCTAATAGGTTTTGTAGACTTATTGCATGGCGAACTACCATGTCATGATAAATATTTTTCTTCACACTTTCAACTAAATATTCAACCATCGTGGTTCTTTTCTAAAGAATTGGTAGACTAGAAGTTTTTGGATGAGCACAAAATGTCATTAAGCCCAAGTTTTGTTTATGGACAATGATCTTGTGGCCTTTAACAAAAGTTTCAATGATGATGTTCGAAAGGACTTCTTTCATTCTATAATTTTTTCCCCCAATGGTCATGAGAAACCATTTATGATTGCACCTAATAGATGGTATGTTTCTTCCATATGAATGACTGATATAACACTACATCATAGATTTCTAGATGTGATACATCATAAATCATCTCATATTGAAATGGGTTGATCATGTACTAGATCATTCATGTGTATGTGATGCCTACAGATTTTATTTATTGCATCCATCCAATGGCATAGGGATATTGGTGTGTGTGGTAGGAAAGTTGAGGTGTGTAGCTATATCAACCATAATCAAGTTCTTCTTACTTACATTATCAATATGAGGTGTTTATATTAGCCTCCAATCAACATCTACAAATGGAAGAATATTATTTTCTCTTTTTTTGGATCTATAGAATACCCATGTCACATAGTGAATACTATCAAAGGATCTATTTCTATATTAAAACCAATGATTTTAGGTTTTGTGTTTAGCACAAAAGCATATTCTAGGGTTGTCTTGATGAAAACCTTTCATAAATGGAATACACAATTGTTATTGGAGGTCTTATGTGTCTCACACCAATACTTACTTTTGTCTAATTCTACTATTAGCATTCATTTGTGTGATATTTTGTGTGGACAATTTTGAAATGTTGTTTTGATTATAGTTAGCATTCTTCTTCTTTGAACACACCTCATTGTTCTTGGAATTACACTATTGGTTTTGTATGGTCACCAAAGAGTTGGCACATTATTTAATATTCTGCATTAACCACCTATGTCCATCCCTGAGTGTATCTGCATTGAATCATTTCAATTTATAATTGATGACTAATGTATCTTGCTTTGGTACTTGACAACAAGAATCATTTCCATATCATTGATTTCCAACTGAGACATGATGTATGAACTCATTTAAATGTAATTAGCAATTTATTGATCATTGTGTTGGTGCGGTTGTTACAACTTCATATACTAATATTTTTTATATTTCAATGGATATAACTTGTCATGTATTGTACAAAGCTAACCCTCTTACCGAAAATTTTACCATACCCTTCACATTGTCGATAGTGCACTTGGCACCAAGCCTTGTAAACCAAAGACATCTTCATGGTTATAATCTACATTCTTATCTCGATCAAAATTTGGTGTCACTAAAGCATGTATTAAGAGTGATAAACCATTTATTGAATGCTACATAACCAATTGGCACAAAACATAGAACAAAACACATCATACAAAATCTTCATAATCATATGGATCAATTATATGAGATAATCATTTTCACATTTCACCAATTTGAATTTAAGATCCTTCACATGAGCTATATAGCCTTCAATTATTTTAAAAGAGAGAGAATCTAAAGATATCAACTCTCTCTCAATTTCCATGACTTAAATTACATTGGTCTTATCAAGTAGAGTCTTCAACTTATTCTAGATAACATTCAAATGATTGATCATGCTTATATGAAAGTGAATCTCTTTAGAGATGTAGTTCATTATGACTCATATAGCCTCATCCTTATTCATGTTGATGAAAAAATTCTAATAATCATCCTTTGGCTCTAGAACCACATTCTTGGTAAAATTCCACAACACTTTTCTCTTCAACAAGGATTGCATATCTTGTGCCCAAATTCCATAATTGTGGCCATCTGAAACCACAGACTCTAGCTTAGAACCCATAATGTTGATCCATCGATATAATCCCAAATTGAGTCTACAATTCAAAACCTTGAGTCAATCTACTAGATAGATCTAACTTGTTAGGAGCATCAACAACCTCCACAAAACTTATAGACAATAGGCTAGATCTTAAACCACTAGCTATGATACCTGTAGATTTTAACCTTGTATAATATTTTACTACAAATAGATTTTCAATAAAAAAACAAAAAATATACAGTGACAAATACACACATTACATAGAGATTTTTCCCCTAGAAACCCAAACTGGGAAAACCAACATATTCTATATTCATGCATAGTGATACATTGTTTACAATACAATATGCATTTAGGAGCTAACAGCATCCAAAACCCTAACCTAATGACCTAGATTAGTCAACAACACTAATTCCTTAACCGAAAATAGAAAACCATCGAAAAAAACCTTGTGCCGAAAAACCTCCCAAAAATGGACATGGAAATCGAGGCGACACAAAAAACGAGGCAAAAATGTGACACATTTCCTGAGGCAAAAAAAATCTCGGGGAGGGGGGGCTAGTGCCCCCCCCCTCAAACCCCCCTGAGCGCTCAACGCAACATATCAGACACTAGAGCTAGTCGTGCAAATAATATGACACATACCCAACATTCTCCCACTTATTGTTTTCTTTGCATACAGGGGGTTACAAGGTTACATAGTGAACAATATAGAGAAACAATGCCCATGGATCCTCTACACCAAGAGAACTTCTCAGTTCTCACAAATTGTGTTAATGAATCTGCAACATTATTCAAAGTGTCCACCTTCATCAACAAAATTTTGTTTTATTCAACCATGTCTCTCACAAAGTGATATTGAATATCAATATGCTTTGTCTTTGAATGATAAGTCGGGTTCTTCGCCAGAAAATTTTCACTCTGACTGTCACAATCTATCCATAAAGCTTGTTATACCAACCCAATACCTTATCACAATATTTGTAACCAGATTTCTTCCTTACTTGCTATGAGTGACTGTCATGTATTCAACCTTTGTAGTTGAAAGTGCCACTACAACATGCCTTTTGCTCATCCAATTGATTTATCCTCCAAACAGGTTAAACACATACTCACTTGTAGATCTCCTACGATCTAGATCTCCAGCCCAGTTTTCATCCACAAATCCATGTATGTCCAACACTCTGTCCAATCCTGGTCTTCCTTGGTAGCACAATCCATAGCTAGCAGTGCCATGTAAATACCTGAAAACCCTTTTTATTGATGTCCAATGCTCCTTCCCTGGTTTTGACATATACCTACTCAAAAATCCCACTGCATGTGCAATGTCTGGTGTAGTATTGACCATTGCATACATCAAACTGCCAAGTGCACTCGCATATGGAACACGAGACATGTCCTCCTCCTCTTCATGTGTCTTGGGACACTGATCCATAGGTAACTTTACACCAACAGGCATAGGGACCTTTATCAGTTTACATTCCTGCATATTAAACCTCTACAATATTGTCTCAACATATTTTCTCTGATTTAACCAAAGATTCCTCTTTTTTCGATCTCTTTTAATTTCCATGCCCAAAATGAAATTTGAAGCATCGACAACCTTCATGTAAAATTTAGAGGACAAATGACTTTTCACATCCTAGATAATGTCCTTGTTGTTTCCTATCAACAACATGTCATCTTCATACAATACCAAATAAATCAAATGATCACCAATTAATTTAAAATACACACTGTGATCTTGTTTGCTTCTTGTGAAGCCAAGTCCCAGCATATAAGTATCAAATTTTTGATACCACATCCTTGGTGATTGTTTTAAATTATACAGGGACGTTTTCAACTTGCATATTAGCTCCTTATTTCCCTTCACAACAAAGCCTTATGGTTGCTTCATATAGATTTATTCTTCCAGATCCCCATGTAGGAATGTTGTCTTCACATCCATCTGTTCTACTTCAAAATCAAATGCAGGAACAACAGATAACATAAATCTTATAGAAGTTAACTTTGCAACAGGAGAAAAAATCTCACCAAAATCATTTCCCTCAACCTGGGAATAACCCTTTGCTACTAACCGAGCTTTGTATTTCTCCACTTTGCCTTCTGCATTCAACTTCTTTTTAAATATCCATTTCTTGTCAATGGGATTTCTTCCAGTCGGCAACTCCACTAGATCCCAAGCCTAATTCTTATCCAAGGCTGTTATTTCTTCATCCATGGCCTTTTTCCAGAGATTTTCATCCTATGAATTCACTACCTCCCTGACAGTTCTAGGATCATCATCAATAATAAACGAAGCAAAATTTGAATGGAAATCAGGTGGAGTATACCTTTCTAGTAGCCTTCTTTCTTGAACCAATCTCCTCAATACTGGAGTATGATGATCTTCTTCTTCTTATTCATGTTCTTTTGTACAGTCTGATTCATCATCCTTTAAATCAAACTCTATTTTCTTTGGTTCTTCTTTACTTGGTAGGACTTCCTATTTAACAACATCCTTCATTTCTCTAAATACCACATTTTGACTATACACAACCTTCTTAGTTTCTTGGTTCCAAAGATTATAACCTTTGAGACCATCTTTATACCCAATAACGATACACTTTTTATCCTTCTTATCTAGCTTACTCATGTTTTCCTTTGGAACATGAACATAGGCCTCATAGCCAAATACATATAGATGTGTGAGAGAAGGTTTCTTACCAATCCATAGCTCTTGTGGAGTCTTTTCATCCAACACTGATGAGGGTGATTTGTTGACCATGTAACATTCAATACCCACTACCTCTACCTAGAATTCTTTCCCTAACCCGACACCATCAACACATATCCCTTTCCCTAACCCGGCACCATCATGATGATAGATAGAAAGAGCATATTTGCTATGATACCATTGAAGCATCTATGTTATGATATTATTGATCTAAGCTAATAATAGGAGTTTGATAAATCAATTACATGATATCCTTTGATTTTCAAGAGTAAATTGATTAAACTATATGAACTGGTCACATTAAGCCAAGGAAACCAAGAGGGTGTCAATAGGAGAGCATGAATAAAAGGTGAATATCATAAACAAAGTCAATTGGTGGAAGAAATGTTTTGACAATGAAAGAACAAAAGTGATTTATTAAATTAAATGAAGAAGCTATTTAGATAATATGTGAGGAGTAAACTGCAAAACATAAACTATAGAGTGTGTGAGTAGATATATATAAATATAGTGACTTTGCAAAATATGTTAAAATCGATAATAAAAAAAAATACACAATAACAACTTAAGAATTATATATTGGACCATAAACTAGAGATTGCAAACATGTACACCAAAAATTCTCAAATCTAAGTAGAAAGAGTATATGAGTTCTTATACCATGAGTCTAGGATAAGGTTAGGGAGGGTACCATGGTAGTTCATCATTCTTTACTTTGTGAGAAATTTGTTTGAACTATACAACTTGGTCACACTAAACCAACAAAGCTAGGAAGGTCAATATGGAAGAGAATGATTGAAAGACGATCATCACAAAAAAAAATATTAAAGGAAGCAATGTTTCATCAATGAAAGTGAAAAAGAGATGTATTCAATGAATACTAGAAGATGTTTAAATAAATATATGCCAGTAAAATAAATGGAAGACATTAAAGGGGATGGATGTAGATATGTACATAGCTATGTATTTGTAGAATATAGTATGTAGTGATTAGAGTACACAATAACAACCTTAAAATCTAAGTGTGTTAAGAATATATGTGTAACTTATATATGAGAATTATATAGTGAACCATAAACTAGAGAATGAAAACCAAAACACTAAATATTTCTCAAATATATATATTATTATTGGTATAGATTCATTGAGTTATTTTTAAGCTACACGTAGGAATTTAAGTAAATAATGGGTATTCTCAATATTGTCCAATAAGCTATATACACTATTAAAAGGGGAGAAAAGACATAGAAATGAAGCCTTAAATTTACCTAGCAAAGTGTAATAACAAAGCCAATTGATCATTCCTTAAAAAAAACTTTAGCCCGTTTGTTTTAACTAGATGATAGTGGATTGAATTGATGAATGCATCTTAATAAATTCTTTATAATTATCAAAATTAAAAAAAAAAAAACTTCAAATTTTTATAGGATAATAATAGGGTTAAGTTAATAATGTCCATTGCCACATTCCTTTTTATTATATTGATTGTCACTTTGAAAAATTTCATCAAATATACTAGATCTAACAACTTTATTGTAAGTATATTAATCATTAAAAACTTTAAGCTAACCACTTATTTTTGTTCATAAAAATATATCAATTTAAAAAAAAAACTTTAATATAGTCACTCATGAATGCCACTGTCCTCTTGCAAACCACAAGTGTAAGAGGGGCCACACAATTCATAAAGATACTTTGAAGATCTAATGTAACCTAGGAACAATCTTAATTAAAAAGGAAAAACACATGACCTTTTTCTCAATGTGAGTTATTTAAGATTTATAAGGTGTTGAATTTTAATGTACTATATTTTAAGTAAATAAATCATTTTCTTTAATATGAAGAATTACTTTATAATAATTAATTTTATAAATGGTTTATTTTTTAAAGTTACATTTTCTAGGTTCAAAAAAGTATATAGAAAAAAGTAAAAAAATGTATTAATTTAAAGCTTTTATGGTGAATGCAGTTAATAGAATTGCTTGGAATGTTTATAGTCGTCGTCATTTTAATTGTAAACATATCATTGTGACAAAATAATAGAATTGCTTGGAATGTTTATAGTCGTCGTCATTTTAATTGTAAACATATCATTGTGACAAAAGTAAAAGAAGAAGAGGGACACCAAGAATATAAATACCTAAAAACATATAAAGAACATAAAATTTTAAAAAACTAAAAACTTAAAGAATACAAACTTAAAATATTATTAAAATATAAATAAATTTTACAATAATATAGTTATTAATTTTAAAATACAATAAAGAACAATAATATTAATAATATTCTAATAATAATATAATAAAAATAATAATAAAATCTAACATGCTATCATAATATAAAATAATGATAATATAATAATAATAATAATAAAATATAATATGCTATCATAATATAACAGTAGTAATGGGAAAAAGAATAAAGTAAAAATAAAATATAAAAGTTAGGTTAGATGGTTATAAAACCATAATAATAATATAACAAGTTTAGGTATTGATAAGGTTATGTATTGTTAAGGTATATTAACAGTAGGTTAGAGTATAAAATTTTAAAGAAAATTATCAAAGTTTTATGATGGTAAGGTGCATTAAAAGAAAGTGATGTGGTGAACGGAAACAAGCTGTTCTGTCCAAATTGCTATCAACATCTATTTAAAGGCAATTCAAAAAAAGGTATTATGATTTCTAGAGATGCATAAGTAAAACAAAATAGAAATGAAAGAGAGCATTAAAAGATCAAAGAATCACATGCAGCGAGGAAGATTAAGTTTTCTAAGAAGTTAAAGTAAAACAAAAATGAGAGGAAACGTATAGGAGGATCAAATAATCACATAAACTAAGAAAGAGAAAGAATGAATGTCTTTATAATTTTTAATACAATATTTTAAACCATAAAAAATGTAATTTCATTTAGAATTTAAAAAAGAAAAAATTGTAATTTCATTTAAATTTATATGATTAGATTTCTCGAAAAAAAAAATATAGAACAGTGAGAAAAGACATAAAACTGTAACTTCATTTTTATTGATAAAATCAAAATTCTTGATTATAAGATATAGCGTGATTGAAATATGCATGCATATGATTTGAATGATCAAATCCGTTGAGATATGTACACTGTAAACAGAAGCTTCTATAGAAAATACAAAAAGATAACAAAGATTTGGGGATTGAACCCGACGTGAATCGAACACACAACCTTCTGATCTGTAGTCAGACACACTATCATTGCGCCACGGATCCATGTCTCTAATTAAGGGGTGGTCATTGTTTTCAGGTAACTTAGTTGTTCATTATTTACATATGTTGCAAACTATCTTTCACGAAATGCGGTGATAGTGGAAACACACAACCTGATATTCACAACTGACTATTGCTAGCAATAAATGGATGAATGTTGCGGCAAGCTCTATGATATATCAACGGATGCTCTACATCAAATTCGGTAAAGAAATTGAAAATGGAAATGCAGGGTATCGAACCCTGTACCTCTTGCATGCAAAGAGAGTGCTCTACCATGTGAGCTACATCCCCAATTATATATGTTGATCTTGGATTAGACAAATGATTTTTGGTACCTTAGGGCTGGGGTTCTCCTCTATATTATGATGCATCTCACAACTTTATCACTTTAGATATGTATCAAGCAAGATTCGAACCTCATCACTTAGAGATGAGACCACTACAGTGCATCAAAGTGAATTACCTATCATTATTCGATTACGTCAAAAGCACCAATTATTAGAATCGAACGAAAGCATGAATAATCCATAAGTTTCAATAATCTAGACCCCATAAACAAAAAAACATCAGATTCTCTAAAATTAAAGTCAAAGCATTAGCAGTATGTGTTTACTCCTTCTAGGTTACAGGTTCACCTCATGAAAATTTAGTAGTCAAATTGTTGCGTGAAGGGGTCCCTTGTCCCACAAACAATGGGACAAATAAGGGGATCTCATACAACAATATGATGTGTGGCTTGGAAGTTACCTTAAAATTAAATTATTATTATTATAGATAAGTACTATATCCTCCAAGCATTCGTCATCCATTTTTTGGTATATACACTTTAGATGAACATGCAAACACATGAAAATTATTCTAGTATTTTTATTTGACATTGCAAAGTTTTGGTGTAGTTCACACTATGTGTACTTATTTACATTAGTAAAAAAAAAAAGGAAGAATGATACATTGTAGTGGAAAAGTGTTTGTGAAATGTGGTATAAATGAATAGAATAAAAAAATTATTGGAAAAAGTAATAAAAGACATAAAATGGGCAACAACTATAATGAACAAGTGATGCATGGCAGCGTAGTCCCTACCGAGTTGGAATGGGAACAAATGCACAGGTATGGGAGGACAGTGGGAGAATGAGAAGCCTGAAGTACCAGAGACACATGGAAACTGTAGCGGACACATGGAAAGCAACAGACAGGATATGTGGTATCCATGTAGAAAAGGACACATGGCATTCTACGACATGTCATCCATAAGACGTCAGGCTGCTACATGACTTCGAGAGAATCTCACTCTGAGAGTTTTCCATCCAGAACAAACATAGTTCCCCTAAATCTCGAAGTCCTGAATTCCCAAATTAGTTAATGATAATATTATATTAATATCAGGTTAACAAGTAATTAGCGAGAAAGTCACTTTGTGAGAGATTTGTTACATCGCTAAATATGGTCAGGGGAGTTCTAAAATTAGTAGGTTGGTAAAACTTTAGCAGGGATGCTAAAGTGTCAGGGTCGCCTAGATCGCACACTAGAAACTGATCGACGACTCACATTCATTTCGGAAAGAGAAGGCACTCGAGCTTTAATCTCCTAGAGCAATTCTGGCATTGAAACCATTTAGTTTTTGAAAGTATTCTCATTCTAATTATGTTGTGTTTTTCATAACCCACCTTGCTTTTATTTTCTTAATAAGATTCCATATTTTTTCCTATTACCAGTAGTGCAGCAGATAGCTACTAAAAAGAACATATATCCCCTTCACTTGTAACTTGATATATTGTTGGAGTCTGACTTTTCATCTTGGAAATTTACATTCCTACGTTGTAGGTTGTATCTCTTTAATGTATTTATGAAATTCATTTATAATGATCTTTGTATGCTTCCAACTGAATTTCTTCCCAATATTTAGAGTTAACTTCAATTTCCATAGTCAACTCAATTGGTTAAACGGATCCAACCCCTCCAACAACAGGTTCATAACAACCTTCAACAAGCTAAGCATGACAACTTCTTCAACAAGGAAAACAACTCACCAAGGTTTAGATTCAACAAAAACTGACCCAAGAACTTGACGCAATGGATACCATTGCTTCCTAAGGGGGGAGGATTGATCCAAGTGGATATTGGTGGCCACCCACCTATTCCACTGGCTCATAATATAATTTTCCACCTTGGAAATTTTTCTAAATGTCTCGGGTCATTTTGAGGCCCTAAACAACGTTTTTTGGATGTTTGGGGGCCCAGAATAAAGACTCAATCTAAGGCTAGGTCAAAATGTGTTCCTCTCAATTAGACCTTTCCAAAGAGCTATTGTGCGCCCCAAATGGAGATCTTATGTGAAAGTTACACCCTCAGGAAGCTGATGCATCAACTACCCCCATTGGGGCCCGCAAATCTTTCAATGTTTCATTTTCTATGGTTAGGGATTTGGATTTTCTTTATGTTAAAAAGTCCTTTGGAGCCTCATTGTAAACATCATCTTTTTTCGAATGATTGTAGCCATCATATCTCTTCTCATAGATAAGTTGCCTCCATTCTAGCGAGTTTATTCACTATGTATTTTTACAGTTTATGTACATTTCTCTTATTAATTAAACATGTGTATTATTGTATCTCTGTGTTTCTGGAAATATTTATGTGTATTTCATTTTTATATTTCCTCTTTCATTTCATTCTCAAAATAATTTGGATCAATAGCAATTTCAGTTTACCATGACATACCATAATTTCAAAAAACAAAACCAAAGATCCTTTACAGTTCGCATTGTTTGTCAGAATATGCAAGCCAGCTCTAGGAATCTGTCTAGAGATAAATGAAGGTGGGGCGACCACCTCGCACCCATTTATACTATATAAACAAAAATAAATTAGCAGAATCATAGAGCCTAATGAGACAGACCAAGAGGAGGCTCAACGATGCTTGAAAAACCATGAATCAGACCAACACCATCCACATTCGAGCTTAAGAGGTGATCCATATTCCTTCTTAAACTCAGAATCTCCATTTTCACATCATCCAGCTGCAAGAAAATTTCCTCATGTGACTCATTCCGCTCCATGAGCACTTTTCCCATCATGGTTTTTAGAAGCCAATATAAGTCCATTGTTTTGGTGTATAGGGTGGCGCGAGCATGATATGATCCAGGGTTAGGTATGCATTAAAAAATTTCAACATCTACAACATCGTAGTCTATGAAATGGAAGAGGACTTAGGCATCAGCCTCAACAAGGTCAAGCTACTCCATAATATGCGGTGGGGTATGGGCCTCATAGGCCTCAACGCTAGGAGCAACAATAGCTTGGGTAAAATGTTCAACAACTCCTCCTTGACGACTATGACCACGCTATCATTGCCCTCCATGTGGCATGGTGAAAGAAAGGGAAACAAAGATGATGGGAAGAACAAGAGCAGGATGATGGCTAGCAGAGTGGATAAGGTGCAAAGAAGGGGAAAAACGAAAGAGAAACCATGCATAATGTTGAACCTTGCTGGTGGGAACTGTCAAATAGGAAATCCATCTGAGCATAGTGTGGGGAGTAATAGTGTTGGAAAACAACATTATTGTTAGTAAATTCCCCGAAATCATAATAAAATCAGGGGGAGTGAACCAAGGAAACGAAGTGATAATTCACATGTGAGGGATTAAAGAGGGCAATAGGACTATATTACTCATGCTGACGAGAGGTCGTCGAGGTGGGAGAATCATCGTTGGGGGAGTGTACTAAGTCGCCAGGTGTGTGGAGGTAGTGTAGCAGTGCATTATGCCTGTTGTGCTTCCCTAACACCCGATCTAGGCGCACGTGTATGCATAATATCACTATCACATTCGTTGCCAAATATGTGAAGATTGAAAAATTGCAACGATAACAACCATTGCATTGTAGTGTTTTACTTTTCATAAATAATTAAGGCAATGTACAATAATGTTCCATGAAAACAAAATGATGACTATGAGTTAGTCTTTTTTACCAATTTCCTCACCTTAATTGCAAACACTATAACTTGATCATTTTGAAAAAAATTATTGACAGTACCCGCATCCCAAGCCAGGATAGAAGAGAACGATTATCCTTCAATAATTTTACTTGAAGCAATATATATTAATTAAAATCAACTGCTAATTTATGATTTCTTACATAATAATTTGGATAACATGGAAGCAAAGTTGGAAGCCAGGCCACCAAAGTCTCATTTGTTTTTTTTACAAAAACTGAAAATTTTATGTATATAAAAAGGCACGACCGAGGTCGCATATTACAAAGGAGGGTGTTGGTGGAGGAGATACCAGCTGCAAAATTTCCACAAAAGGCTTACAAAATTGAGTCTAGCATTGATCCTACTTCACTGAAAAAAAATATTTTATTTTCTATCCTAGAACTATCTTGCGAAAGATTTATTTATGACATTTTTACAAAATTGAGGAGTGTCTTACTAAAATTCTTTAAACTCGGTCTTCTTCTGTAGGGGGATCTAGTGCTACATTCAGATCATGCATCTTAGGTTCTTCTCTACTTCCTATGTCCTCATTTTGGCTTTGTCCTGGTGAGTTTGGTGGCCTAGCTTCCAACTTTGCTTCCATGTTATCCCCTTGGTGTCTAAGAAACTCGACTTCATCTTGTAACTGATTTGCTAATGTGCGGTGTTGAGAAAGAGTGTCTAGTGTGAAAGTGAGCGTGGAGCTGTGAGAATCAAGGCAAAGTGTCAGTTGTTGGGTGGTGGAGAAATTGTCTTCCACCAGTTCTTCCTTTGATCATTCATGGGATGAACGTTGGGCCATTTTTGCAATTAGATTGATTATGATTGTTGTAAAATTACCTTCACTCCAATCATTGATGTTTCCTTTGACGTTGCCTTTGTCGATGTTGTTGTTTTTTTCTACACTGCCTCTGTCGAAGCTTCCTATGTCGACACTGCCTATGGTGATACCTCTATCAATGGTGCATTTGTCGATGCTACCTCTAACAAAGTTTCCCCTGGTGTTGTCTCTGGTGTTGCCTTTCTCTACGTTGCTTCATGTGAGGTCGTTGCTCATGACTTTATCTTGTGTTATCTCTCTGATGTTGGAGTAATGGAAAATTCCTAAATTGATTTGGCGCTTTAACTCCTATTCCCCTATGAAATTCCAAACTGAAGAGTTCCATTGTGGCTGGTTGTAACAATGAATTGAGAGATTGCCTTCCAATTTACCTCCTCTAGCTATGTGCATGGTGCATGAATGTCATGCAATCTCAATATTTGAGTGTCTTTCAAGTGTTGGAGTAGCATGTACTGCCTGCATTCCCTTGTGTTGAATCATGACTAAGTTCCCTTCAAATTCCTTCACCTCAAGCGAAGTTATGGTGGAGGTGATGTTGCGGGCTACTGAGCGAGCGTGGAGAGACGAGTACGATGAGTTCCCATGGAGGAGGAACACAGATCAATCCGAGATATCCATTTTGTCATCTTGTTGTGTGCAGGTTCCCACGGGTTAGATGTTATGGGAGTACAAATCCTCCCCGGGCATGATGCTCGGCTTACAACACACTATAGCCAGATGTAGCATCGTGTGGAGGCAGGCACCAAGCAGAGCGACGATGGGAGGGGGATGAGTCATTAGGGGGGGGGATAAGAAAAGGTGCATGTCCGACATTTCCATATGACCTGGGGCCTTTCCAATTGCTAAATTCACTTGTTCATCTGCTTCTGTGTTGTTAGCACATGGGACATGATAAAAGGAGGAATGGAATGAGGATAGGATTTCTATGATCCTTTCAATGATTATTTTCAGTTTTGAGTTCTTTGGGCATGTCCCTTTAACGAAGTGTCGAACAATATTTTTTGAGTCGCCTATTACAATAATGTTGTTGAGTTGTCATTCCTGAGCTAGGAGTACTCCTTGATACATCGCATAAACCTCTGCCATATTGTTAGTGGTTACACCCAGGTTCCAGGAGTAACATAGAAATTTTTTTCCTCTAGGGATGTAGAAAACCCCTCCCGCACCTATCGCCCCTAGTCTCATTTGTTGGCATCACTCTCCCTCTCCATTCCATCCAACCTCTTCTAGTTGTGCCTTAATTGCTTCAAATATCTTCCAATTTATTTTTAGTATCTCTCCCTTCCATCTTACCTTTGGTGACTATACCCATATGATGTTAGCCACATTGATGGATGTTGTTACTTCTATTCCAACAACCCATTGTTGAGTTCTTTTTAAATATTTGTTGTAAAAAAGTGTGCTTTTTCTCAATGTTCTCATGGGATTCCACCAATGAACCACGACCTTGCATCTTTCAACAACATCATTCAAATCTTTGTAGACATTGCCCTTTGCACTGCCCAACCATATTGTAGAATGTGTGTTTGATGATCATATTATGAGCATTTGTCCCTCAACAACATCTTCTCTTAGAGAGTGTTCATCTCAGAGCTTGTTACATAGCAGTCTAATGTAGCGATCCTTAACAGTGTGGATATTATCCCTCAAGTATGATTCCATGAATTTATGTGTGGGTTGTATATAAGTGAGTTTTGTTATTTCCTACACTTTGGATGTCTAGAAATTATTAATTGAGTCCACACTGTTCACAAAGGGTGTGTCCAAAGATTTTAAGATATTCTCCAACTAAGTTATCTTGGGATGCCAACATCGTTCTCCTCCCTTGTTAATCCCTTTTTTTCAGAATGAAATTTATGTTTCAAATCCTTTATTTATTCTTCAATATAAGAAAGTCTATTTATTTATAAATTTGACAATTGAGGTTGCTAGGCAAATTGATGAATGCATCTCAATGACCTCTTTGCAATTTTGGAAAATAAAAACCTTCAAATTTTTATGAAGGTAACAAGAGGGTTAAATCAATGATGCTCATTATTCCCTTCACTTTTATCATACTAAGTCAAGGGTGTCCATTGTTCCCTTCACTTTTATGATACTAATTGACACTTTAGAAAATCCCATCAAATATGCTAGATCTAACAACCTTGTAGTAAGTATACCAATCCCTAAAAACTTTAATCTAACCTTCCAATTTCTAAAAACTTTAATATAACTTGCCCATATTTAATTCATGAAAATATATCAACCATTTAAGACAAAAACAATTTCTAAAAACTTTAATATAACTGCCCATATTTAATTCATGAAGATATATCAGCCATTTAAGACCAAAACAAATGTAGGAGAACCCCCATATTGCAAAAAGATACATTCTAGATTTGAGGCAACCTCACAACTCTCTATTAAGAAGGAAAAATTACGATTTTTTCTATAGGAAAATTTCTAAAATGTTGAGTTTTAGATATTGGAAATTCCCTTTATCAAGGACGAGGCATAATAAGGATGATGGAAGAGTAATGGATGTTAATTTTAATCTTAAAATAGCATTTTAGGGAAAAGTTTAACTATCCTCATAAATTCATACTGATAATACTGAGCTGTAATGTCGATGAGAAAAATATTTGTCGTCCTTATAATCTGGAATTTAGTCGACTTTCTCTTGTTATGTTCAGTTGCTCATTATTTATGTCAATGATATGACCCAATACACCAACCCTGAAACGCTGGAACAATACACCAACCCTGTAAAATAAAAGCTCATGGTATAAATAACTACCACACGTATCCGTAGTCTTACTGTTCGTCAACTGCAACGAAAATATGAATGCGACAATGAAAATGGATGAATGCGACAATGAAAGCGCAGATATGAAAGCGGATGAATGTATAAAAGCTTCTGTAGGAAACATAAGAAATAACAAGTATTTCGGGGATTGAACCCGACGTGAATCGAACACGCAACCTTCTGATCTGGAGTCAGACGCGCTACCATTGCGCCACAGATCCCTCTGTATTTAAAGATGGTGGTCATTATTTTCACGTAGCTTATTTGTTCATTATTTACATCTGTTGCAAGTTCACGGAATGCGGTGAGAATGGATCGAACACACAACCTGATCTTCAGTCTGATGCTCTCTGAGCTGAGTTGAGCTCTCACTGCTGGTTAATTATGAAGAATGGAGACTCTGCTCATGGTATAAATAACCACGATACATGAATGATTGGTATAAATAACCACGAAACATGAATGATTGGAGACTCTACTCATGGTATAAATTCCACGATTGTTGACAACTGTTGCTAGCAATAAATGAATGAGTGTTGCGGCAAGCTCTATGATATATCAGCGGATCAAATCCACTAAAGAAATTGAAAATGGAGATGCGGGGTATCGAACCCCGTACCTCTCGCATGCAAAGCGAGCGAAAATATATATCTCCAGTTATATATGTTGATTTTGGATTAGAGGAACGATTCTTGGCTTAATCAACCAGATTTGGAAAGGGAATACGTATGATGCATGTCTAAGCGATGGGGCTCTCACTTAGGGTTGATCACTCAGAGATGAGAAAAATACAGCTCATCAAAGTGAATTACCTATAATCATGCGTTTGCGTCAAAAGCACCAATTATTAATTTTGAATTAGAAAAACGTTCTTGGCTCAATCAACCAGATTTTGAGAGGGAATACGTATGATGCATGTCTAAGCTTTTAGTACCTTAGGGCTGGGGTTTTCCTCTATATTACGATGCATCTCACAGCTATTAGTACCTTAGGGCTGTAGCAAGAGAGATTCGAACTATAGAAATGAGACCACTACAGCTCAGCAAAGTGAATTACCTATCATTAATCGATTGAGTCGAAAAGCACCAATTATTAGCATCAGAACGGCAGCAGGCATAATCAATAAGTTTCAATAATCTGGATCCCATAAGCAAGAACCTGTTTAGCGTCCTCCATAATCTGAAAGCCAAAGTCAAAGCATTCGGAACTATAATAATTTTTTTGGACATTTGTTTGGAATTCGGCAAGAAATTATTGGATCTACAGATTTGAGTGGTTTATTCTGTATAATCCAAGTGTCCCATATGTTTTTCAATAGGCTGAATCCATTTCTACTTTCAGAAATGCAATTTAAACAACAGAAAATTATAATTTTGTACAGATATATCACTGAATTCAGCCAAAAACAAAAACACGTAGACTAGTTAGACAACCCCATTAACACTATGTGTAGTAAAAAAATGAATATGCAAACAACTATTGTATGCAAAATTGTAGCAAAGTTTTGGTATAGTTAGGGTTATGTGTATTTGTTTACACTAGTAGAAAAAAAAAGAATGATACATAATAGTGGAAAAGTGTTTGTGAAATGTGGTATAAATGAATGGAAAAAAAAAATATTGGAAAAAGTAATAGAAAACATAAAATAGACAACAATGATAATGAATAATAGGTATTGTTAAATAACAACATAAATTGGTAATTGAATATAGTGAAAGTGAGGAATCTCCATGTATATCTGAAAGTGTTGTTGTATTGTATAAAAATACAATGAAAGTGGTGTTGTATTGTATAAAAATACAATGGTTACAATTAGAAAAGTTTTTAAAAGTACATATGATAGAGTAAACATGTGAATATGTTGCTTTCGGTTTGTTGCCCAAAGTAAGGATGTATGTTTGTCATTTATTACATAGAAGGTGGGATCTTTTGTACCTAAAGAAGAAGACAAGGTCTACATGCAAAGGAACAAAATAAATGAGAGAATTGAAAGAAAATTCCTAAAAACAATGGAAAATTTAAATTTAAATTTAAAAAAAAAATGATATTGAAAGTGAAAATAAAACCTTCACATACACTTGAGCCATTAGGGATATATGTGCCATAGGGACGTGGAAATTTCAATGTAGATGAACATTGAACATCTATTGCACACGAACACTAAGCAAAGAAAATATGTAATGAAGAGAATAAAGAATGTAAAATAATAATGGTGAAAACTTACAATTTAGACACAAAGCCAAAATGGGATAAGTACAAAGGAAATTATTTCTATCGGATGATGTGTTGAGAAGCAAATAAAAAGCTACACTTTGAATTATTTGGAAAATAAAATAATAATATGATAAGGGTGGAAAACATTATTTGAGTGGGAAATTAGATGTGAAATATGATGATCAAGTATATCCAAAACACATATATAATTAGATAGAGTAACTTCAAAAATCCTTGGTAGCAAAATATTTTAGAGTAAAAAGTGTCATTTCATATGAGGTGCTCAACAGAATTGGAGACACATAGAAAAGTGATTCCACATAAATAGAAAATGGAAACAATGGATTCTAGTTAAAATTAACCAAGTTGCATTAAAAAGGAGGAAGCAAACATGGGGTTCAAGCTAAAGGGAATTGTTTGAAGAGTAAGTGACAGAAGAAGAAAAGTGGTCAATAAGATTGTAATGTGTTGAAAGTCCCTTGCAAGAATGCTATGAGAAAACATGTCAAAAGAAAAAATAATACTACAAGAATATTACATATACAACTTCTACATACATGAGGAGATAAAATCCCAAAACTACTTGAAGCTTAATATATCATTGCATGAAAAATAAGGAATAGAACAACTAAGAATCAACTCACATAGGTTGAAATGTGAAATAGGGAGATGGGAACAAGAAGTAAAGGAGCCATGGGAAGAAAGGTGCACCTTAACCGTGAATTAGGTAGACTAGGTCCAATTTGTATATTAGAGATTAGAAAACAATGTTTTAAGATGATCTAATGAGAGGCACAAGGACACGGTTGGTTGAAAAACAATACATGCAAGAAGCAAAAGGTTGAGAGTTAGCTCTTAATGCAAAACTAAGAAGACACGGCCATGGAATAGATCAAGTCCATGATTAAGAACTTGTCATTACACACATAGCTCTATTAACACACAAAATGTAAATTATATATATATATATATATATATATATATATATATATATATATATATATATATATATATATATATATATATATATATAGTTGTGTATATATATGAGAGTGTGCATATAGAGGGTGGCTAAAAAAGAGGCACGGGGGACAACAAAAATGTGTGCACGTTCTTAGGAACGCACACACATTCTTAACCCTATAGGTTTGGAAGTGCATGAACATCCACTCAACTTGTCGTGTAGGTTTAGTAGCAGGAACGCGTACACGTTCTCTGCTAAACCTCTTTTAAAGGGACACTAGTGTGATTTGTGCTCATTTGCAAGTCCATGTGAGGAGCTAGTGAGGAGAAGCAAGGTGAGGATCTTGCCATTGTGTCCCAGTCTAGCCAGTTATGTTTAATTTGTTTTATTTTTCTCTCAATTTAGTCATTTCCAATTTAGTCTTTTGCTCCCAAGAATCTAAATGAAAGAAATTTTTAGTTTTCTATTATAATTAAAAAACCAACCTAATTTACATGGGATGGCTTAATAAATTAAAACATATATAATAAAATGGAACTAGGAGACAATGTAAATTGCTCAGAAGAAAACCAAGGAGAGAAAAAACCCAACACACCACAACCTTTCAATGTAAACAACCAAATTGATGAGGGGTTGGTCATATTAAGAACCCTTGAGGAACAATTAAAGGACACTAGAGAGCTTAACATAGTCTCCCTAGCCACTTCTATGGACATCATTATGAAGTCCCAAGTTCCCAAGGTAAATCGACCTCTATTTCTAATTATAGGGAAAGGATGTATGATTACTATGGCACTGGTTTGGACAGAAACCAAGTCGGATACTTGGGCATTTAAAAACAACAAATATTGACTATTTTTATGGATCCTAAAAATTGACAAGAACTACCATTGACCAAGAAACACTTTTTCATTGACTGGTGCATCCATCCCCAGATTAGTCAAAACTAGATGGATAGGTGGTATATGGTATTTGATAAACCTCCATGTAATAACATGGAGGTGCCCTTATATTTTCTAAGAAAATTATGGGTTGAGTTTATTTTGGATAAGCATGTCAACTAATTTGACATGGGTGACTTCCAGGGGTGGGTCGATGATCCACATAAGATTGAGAGCATGCCAGGCGTGATCTCATGTTAGGTCCTCATCTCCCCGGGCGAAGGCCTGAACCCCCTACCTAACATCCTCTTGTTGTAGAGAGCTTGCAACAGGTACAAGTAGCCATTTCATCATTGACTCGTAGCCTAGTGCAACACAATAGCATTGTTGCACTATCTCGACAGGAGGTGCATGCCAGTGACGTTGATAGATGGGTTGGAGCTTTATCATGCACAACAAATTACAGTGAGGAGAGAACACATGGACATAACAATCGTCCATGTGAACCTCCGAGATTTTGTATATGCGGGCAGACATGCTATGGGCCTATAGATCCCAATGGAAAACATAGCTTCATGGAGGAGGTTAGTATCTTAACCCTCTCTATGTTCTTCATCATTATATATTTATTTTGTGTTTTGTGTATTTATATAGATTTTTTATTATATGTTGTTTTGTAGTTGTTACGTCCGAGCAGTACACCCTCTATGTCGATGGATGCATCAGTACTTAGCCCCACCACTGATGAAACAATAGAAGGAAGCTTACTCATTGGGCACATCCCACACAGAGGTATGTGCCACATTTGATAAATTCACCATCATCATTTCTTTATTTTATGGCATCCTCAAATTTTTAATGTTTTTGTGTTTCTACAGGATTTGGGGCTAGGTGATGTCAAGGAATGTCCATATGGGATGGACAAGTCAACTACATCACAGGTACCATGTGTATAGTTAATTGTGTTTATGTTTTTGAATTTTACTTTTTGGTACTAATAGTTCAATATTATTAATAAGTATGCAGGATGCAGAAATATTTGCTAGATATAGTACTACTACACTCCTTAGGCACGTGGGCCTTTCTTTTGGGTTACCTTTATCTAGGCCTAGGGAGTTGCGATCATTTCTATTGCATGTGGGGGTATATCGCAACCCACCCCCAACATTTCTATTATTGCACACATCCTCATTGGATTCACACGCAAGCCACCCATTCGTGCCACCTCTTCCATCACATCCATATACAGTGGATGTACATGTATGCCACCCACCCCCACCGCCATTTCCATCAGCCCCATCCACCGAGACTGCCACAGTAGAGGTTTCCTCAGACCAGGTTGTACAACCTAATGCTCCATTTGTCAACGAATCTTCATCGAGGCCCGAGATTTTGACGGTGAGATAATGTGTTGATGATAATTTGTATGTATCATGAATTTAATTTTACACATATTTGTTTAATTTTCTTGACTTGATCCTTGTAATTGATGCAAGGTGGCATTGCAGAGAGATTGGGGTCACAGAGGAGGGTAACACCCTCACTATTGACAGTAGCATTTGCGGTGAGTTGTCTTAGGTTAAATTACAAAGTATCATTTTGTATGTCTATTAATCCATTGAGGAAAAAAACCTATAACAATGTTTTGTCTTTGTGTAGTCTCGAGAGCATCAAAGCATGCCCAAGTTTAGAACCACTCAAGGTGCTTCCTCAAGTAAGAGAAGAAAGATAGATTTCCAGGATGCTCTTGAGGGTGGAAAGGGTGGCAGTGGTCAATGATTGATCAACTACTTCCATTTTGTATCTAGGCCACCATATGGATGATTTTTATGTTAAGGCGTCTGTTGTCGCTTTTTATATTGGGCACGAGGTGCCATTTTGTAAAAAAATGTACAATTTAGACGATGTTGAATATATATATATATATATATCTTGTAGGAAAAATTATTTTATATTCCATAATTATACATGTTACAATCTTTCGCTTCAGCGTTTGCAGGCCTTTTCATTCAAAAAGAACATGTCTCCCTTCTATACATTGTTTCTTTTTCGTTCTTTACAAAACTTTACAGTCTACAACTGTCTCTTCGTTGTCACTTAAATCAAAAACCAAAAAGAAAAAAAATCCAGTATTTACTTTTTACACCAGCTAAAGGTGAAACTCCATAGCTTCAGTTTCCACCCCTTCAAAGTACTCATAGTACCCAAAGGCTCCTCTCTGTAACTGAAGTGCTTCCTTTGAAATATCATCCACCTTGACATTGATTTCTCTCAAAACATGATGAAAAGAAATCCATCCAAGGGATGGAAAGGCCAACTTGGTGTCTCGCAATATATTAGCCAAATTAACATTTTGGATTTCCAGTTTTTGTTGTGCCCATTCGATTTCCAATTTGGAGTGCCCTATAAACTGTAAGTTTTAAACCTATGAAGTAAAGCAATGCATATATATTCTTAAGTATTACAGAAATTAATCAATGGCTCATACACAGAATACACAGAGATCTTTACCGGAAACCCTCAACCGGGAAAACCTCAACCGGGAAAACCTTTCTTTTTCATTATATCGAATTTCACCATTCGCCATACAATATATACAATGTTTTTAGGTATTCTGTATATACCAAAACCCTAATCCCTTAATCCGGGATTAATTTACAAATCAGTTAAAAATAGCAAAATCCGCTAAAAATAGCAAAAACCGCCCAAAAAAAAAATTTCGGGGCATTGCCCCGGGCTACCACCCGGTGTCGAACGTTGCGCATCACCAGGGGGCCGCATACCTGCCCCCCCCCTGGGACCCCCCTAGGAAAGCGCCCGGCGCACACGGCAGAACCCTAGGTGAAGGGATCGTCAGACGCAGTCGTCGTATCTGACGCACCCACACACACACACATGCAAAGAATATAACACATACCCAACATAAACTGTATCTTTTTAATATATTTTTGCTTTGTCATATCCAAAAGGGTTCACATCACAATTAGCTCTACCCTGTTATTTGACCCCTGGTCTGAGGCATATCTGATGTAAATGTAATGATTATGGTTAATGAGCAGAACAAATCCAACTTTGCACGAAGGAGGGTGCCCCTGACTGGCCCCATCAAAATATCCCCATGGGATATCGTAGTCTAAGGTGGGAACAATAGGAGTACACTACTTATAGGCTTTGGGATCTTTTTTAAAATCAACAGCCTAGTTAAGCATAATCGTTGAAAAAACCTACGGAGGGAGCCATTTGTCTTTAAAAATTATTGAGTTGCAAGCCCACCATAAGTTTGAAATCATGATACTTGGAAGACCCAAATGAATATTTACTGCTCTATCCTAGACCCAAACCTTATAGCATTCTTCCAAACATTACTTGTTCCATTCAACCCTGTATTTTAATTTTTCTTTGACCAACTTTGCAACCTGGCCTGCATAGGGACAAAAATACAAAAAGATGAGAAACCAATTCCTTGTTACCAAAGAAAAGTGTGCAGTGATTAAGGCCGCACCATCCCATTTTCACACCATTATCCCAGGTCAAAATCTTATTATTCATGGCTATCCATAGAGAAATTTTCCATCTTAAAGGATCTTTGCTTTTCCATAACGTTTTCCAACACCATTTTGGCTAGACTTGGAGTCTTTCTTCTTGCCATGCTTTGTGTCCAAGTTTCATTGTGAAGGACCCATCCTCCTGGTTATAGCACCAACAAAGAGTGTCCGGGGACTCATCATCTAGTAGGATGAAGTATTCACACAACCTCAAAATATAGGAGTCCCATTATGCGTGGAATTCTTGCGGTAAGCCTAAAGAGACTGAATCTTGTCATCCCAAGATTCCTCGAAGTTGAGGGTCCCCTAAACAGATATCGTGTAACTGGAAAAGATTGAGGTCTTTGAGAAACTAGACCAATGGTTCCAAAATATTGAAATTTCCCCCTGCTCCAAGCCAAGGGTCCTCTCCTAATCTTATGTTTCTTTCATTACCAATTTTCCAAATGATCCATTTTCCCACTAGAAGGAAGGATTCCACTAAGGATTTCCACATGATAGAACCCTTAGAGGGTTTCACATGCAGACGAAACCATTCCACTATAGATAAATTAGCAAAATATTTTGAGTGAAGAACTCTTGACCAAAGGGAGTTCCCTTGCGAGAGGCACGAAAGGTTACAACCTACTAGTGCACGTGCAAAGGGACAAATATCTTTGAGTTCCTAGCCCTTGAGGTTTTTTGGCACGACGATGGAGGACCAGCTAGCCAAATGGACATCCCCCATGGAATTATGGCATGCCCACAAATATCTACAACTTATCCTCCTTAATTTATCTAGAGTTCCTTTGGGAATAACCACTATGGAGTTCCAATAGATGGGGATACTTTCCAACACTGATGTAAGCAGTACTAGGCAGCCTCCTCTAGATAAGGTTCTATTAACCCACAAGGAAATCATTTCTTCCACTTTTGGAATAAGCCATCCCCAATCCTTTGTAACGATCAGGTTTTAAACAGAATCCCAAATATTTAAAACCTTCTTCAAGGCCTTTCATCTGTGTCAGGATTATGTTCAAGAAGGAATTTGATTATGCTTCTGAGCAATTGATAAGAATAAAGAAAGATTTATCGAGATTGATCGCCATCCACATTTCTTTGCAATACGAATATAGGATTCTTCTGAGGTTTGACACATCTGAATAGGAGTTGTACATGCTGCAAAGTGCATTGTCTACAAACAAGAGATGAGAAACCCTCTTTGATTCCGATACCTTTATACCTCGCAATTGACCATTGGAAACGACATCTTTTATCATTTTTCTTAGAGCTTTTTCTATGACGAGAAATAAGAAGGGGGAAAGTGGGAAGCCTTGGCGAAGCCCCCTTGAAGCTATGAAAAATATGCAGGGGGATCCATTAATAAAGATTGTGAAGGACTCGCTTTGAAGTCATCCCATTATCCAATTCATTATTTTTATGCTCATGCCCATTTGTATAAGAATCAACCTTAAAAAATTCCAGTTGACCCTATCATATGCTTTTGATAGGTCCAATTTTAAAATGTTTTCTTTTAGATTATTCTTTTTTACTAAGTGAAGGACCTCTTGTGCAATCGCCATTGCATCATGAATTTTTCGGTTTTGAAGAAAACCAAACTGCTCTTCTCCAATAATTACACTTAGCAAGGGTCTTAGTCATCGGGCTATAATTTTAGAGATCAATTTATAAACAACGTTGTAGCATGAAATAGGTCTATATTCCTCGAACATTTCATAGTTATGTTTCTTCGGTATGAGACACAAAAATGTTGCATTTAAAGGGCCATAAACCCTACCTTCTCTTTGATATTCTCTGAAAATAAGGAGTAGATTGTCATCTTTCAGCAAATCATAGAAATATTTAAAAAACTCCTTGGTAAAGTCACACGGGCCCGAACTTTTACCATTCTGCATAGTGGAGAGGGCTTGTTTCAACTCTGATTATGTTACCTCTTCCTCTAAGGACTTGTTCATTTCTTCGGATAACACATGCTAGAATTTGGTAACTACCTCTAATATCTCTTGAATAGGACATCCCCTAGGAGCTTGAAAAATATTTTCAAAACAACTCACTCCTGAATCTTCTTTTTCTCAAAAGGAGTTCACCCTTACTCTTGTTTCCATCTTGATTTCCCAAATATTGTTTACATTTCTATGAAAGTTAGCATAATGATGAAAAAACTTGGTGTTATTATCTCCGACTTGGAGCCAGTGCTCAACTTTTTAGGTTCCACTCAACCTCTTCTTGTTTCATCCATTCATTTCTTTTATTTTCCAAGATTTTAAGTTCCTCTAGTTGCACCTGGTTTAGAGATCCATCATCCACCTCCGCAAGGATCCGAGAAATTTTTCCTTCTATCTCTAGAAGCTCCTTTTTCCTTTTGTCTTTCCAACCCGGAATCCACTTTTTAATAACGACTTTGGTGCACTTGAGGTTTGCTTCAAATTGCACCATAAAGGGTTCAGAATAATCACGATTTAGCCATATCCAAGAGGAAACTACTAGCTTTTTGAAGTCCTCCTCAGCCAGCCACACCGGGTTTATTTTAAGAGGCACATGAGGAAAATCCATTTTTGAACCCCAATAAAGTGAAATTGGACGATGATCATAGCTTCCCCCTTATTCAACTTTTTCCTTAAATCCGAGTCTCATGTCCATTAGTTTTTTCGAGATAAGGAAGCGGTCTAGTCTCTTGGATATAACATCAATCCTTGTTCTGAAGTATCTCTAGGTAGGGGAGAGCTTTACAGGCTCTAGGTCGACCAAGATTTATGCCTCCAAGAAGGAAAGGAAAAAATATTTATGTCTATCCTCTCTCAGATTCGGGCCCCAGACTCATGTTAAGGATAGGGTGAAATTCAAATCTCCCCCTATAACCATTAGGGGGTTGTTGAAGACTCCTGCAGATTTATATTTTCCTAAAACTGTACCCTATGAGAATATGGCCCTTAAATGTTTATAGTATAAAGCAAAAGCATAGCCTTTGTGCTTGAGCTTTACTGAGATGGAGGAGAGGGTCGAGGAAGAGGATAAAGCCTTGAAATCACAACTACAACCAGAAAGCAGTCCACCCATTAAACCTTATGTGTCAATTGCACTTAAAGACAAGTTTTTCATCCATTGACTAACAATTTTAATTGTGTCTTCTCCTGAACACATAGTCTATTGAAGGAGAAGGATGTATGGCTTAAGGTTCAGGAGAAACCTTTTGAGAGCTAATTTTTTCTGAGGGCCCCCAATCCCTCTTATGTTGAAGGATAGAAAAATTATTTTTTGGTGGGGATGGAAGGAATTCCTCGCTCTAAGGGACCTGGCAATGGTTTCTTGAGTGTCTTTCTAGATTTCAGTCGCAGCCTTTTCTTTTCCCTTTGATAGATGGAACTTTATACCAGCCTACAAGGTTTGGAAAGGGTCTAGGGCCAAGCCACCTTTCGATGGGTTGGATACTTTTAAACGATCCTCTGAGCGAATTGCATACCATTTAGGAGAGGGTAACGGGGGAGACAAGGGCTTCAAGAGTGAGGGAAACTAAATTGGCTCAGGAAAAAACTAAGGTTCAGACAATAGAAGGGGAGGAGGGGACATGGGACATTTAGGCTTAGGGGACAAGGAGGGGAGGGACTCGACAAGGGGAGGGGGAGATGGGTGAGAAGAAGGAAGGATGTTTAATGAAAGGGGTGAGGGGACAGAGGGGGAGGGCGTAGGGAGGGATTTGGAAGGATTGGGGAAAGAAATGGGAGAGGGAAGGGGAGACGAGGGAGTCATAGGGGGAAGAGGAGAAAGAGAAGGGGATTGGTCCGTCGAAACCCCAAGAGGAGAAGATGTATCCAAAGAAAGAGAAGGAGCAATATTAATAAGTTTTATACCTGAATTTTCCTCCTGAGGAGAAAGGTCACCCAAGGATAAGCTTGAAGCTTTTGCCAATCCAAGTTCCAACTCTAATCCTTCGTGTTTCCCGTCAAACGAAAGAGTCCCCACTGGTTTTTCTTGGCCCATTATAGACTTCCTTCTCAAATGTTTTTGAGAAGTATGTTCCCAAGGCATTGGCTTCAGACATCTAGACTTTAGATGGCCAATTTCATGGCACCCATGGCACTGGAAAGGTATTTTACAATAGTCTACTTTATGATTCCACGTGATGTCACCATAAACAATGTTAAGGCTCCCAACCAGGCCTTCCCATGCATTTACTTCTATTTGTATCTAGGCCCAATTTCAATCATGTTTTGTCACCCAATTGGGATCGAGATGCACAAAATTACCTATTTTATTTCCAATAGTCTCCAGAGCCTCCCTTGTCCAGAAAGCTAAGGGAAAGCCTTTAAATATTTCCAATACTTTTAAGACTAACACTGGCTCTCTTGCTGGATAAAAATCCATCGTCCAAGGTTTTAGAAACAAACCAGACAGGCCCTAAGACGAGTTATTTTGGAGAAGAACCGTGCAATCGTTTTCTTCTTTTATAAGAAAGAATCCAAACCCCTTGACAAGATATGGATTTCAAGCAGGCAACCCAACAGAGGAGTCCATTTCTAGTCAATCCAATAAAGGAGAGTCGAGAAGCCAGAAGATTTCTCGGAAAATATTTCGAACATTAGTTTACCCTGCAAGTGGGTGATTTCTTCTATCGCGATGTCCTTATCGACCACCATTTTCATAGGGCCCCCTTTTTCATGGATGCAATTAGAAGGATTTTCCCTCAAAGGAGCATTGTTCCTATTCTCTCAGCCTTGGAGACCGACTCCTGTAACCTTTTTCCTTTCTTCGCCTCGCAAACTACTAGCATTCCTTTCCTTGAGATTTGCGGGAAAGGGATAACCAGAAAGAAGAGAGTTCAAATACCAATCATTACCAATCCTAAGCTAAAATTACTAGAATTACTCAATTATGAAGATGACATAAGCTAAAATTCAATTATGAAAGTACACAACATTTGGACAACCCAAACACTTCATATATATTTAGAATATGAATTACATCCACCTGCCAATATCTTATTACAAGTTGTTACAAGTTGAGCTCTTCAAACCCTAGTCTTCCCTTGGCATTCCTTTGAGAAGCCTAGTTGTTAGTTTCTTAGTTGATTCAATCCATAATTTGACCATTTTCTAGGGCACATACATTATTCCCCTCTTTCTATGCATGACATATATAAAATCATTTGATTTATGTGTAACCCTTCATAAATGCCAAAAAGACTAGTCAATGATTCATTAATGCACTCATTTGTTTGTTTAGGTTGTGTAGTGGGTATACGTAAATCTTGTTAAACCCATCAATTATTAATAACATGTATTCATTCTTCCATTATATCCACTAAACTTATTGATTTTGATCAATACAATGAGAGAGTCACATGAAAACTATATCTTAGAATGAGCATCATTTTCTACCTACAAATAAAGGTTTTGAGGTTACATTTCATAACACACCATAGAAAGTAATGCTATGCTACCAAAATTCCTCCAAGGAGACTTGAAACCATTATTATTTTCCCTTCACCATTTATGAAATTTTATTTTCCTACCCAATTTTTGGGCTAGACCACACAAGGAGATAAAGGACCCTCCCAAACCCGATCCCACAAACCTGTTCATGCCATGCCATTGCCATTTCCATGCCTTTCCATTCCTTGCCATGCCATTTTCATGCCTTTCCAAGCCATGCAATGGCATTCCATTGCCATGCCTTTCCAAGCCATTTCATTGACATGTCTTTTCATTCCATGTCATTGCCATGTCTTTCCAATGCCTTGTCACGCCATCCCATTTCCATGTCTTGCCATGCCATTCCATTGTCATGTAGCTTCCCATTTTAACATATACAACAACAAATATAACTTTCCATAACATTATGCAAGAAAAAAGTCAAATCAAAATGTGGATTGCAATGAAACAAGAATAACAAAAAAAGAAACCTTTCTCATCCCAAGAAAAAAATAAAAAAATCTAGGAACATATGACTTAAATTTATATCACAAAGTTCATTTCCATCCAATGAAGTGTTTATGACATTTTATGTGTAGGTGAAAAAATTTGCATACCTTGCCAAGCCATGCCATTACATGGCTTGCCTTGCCTTTCCATGCCATGACATGTCATTCCTTGCCTTGTCATGTCATGCCTTGCCTTACCATTGCATGCCTTGCCTTTCCATGTCATGGCTTTCCATGGCATGGCTTTTCTTGCCATGCCATGCCATGCCATTCCATTTCCACGCCAATGTCATGCCTTGCCATTGGCATGCCTTGCCAAGCCCTGTTATGCCAATCCATGCCATGACATTGCCATGCCTTGTCATGCCATTTCCATGCCTTTCCAATCCATGTCATGCCATGACATGCCATTGTCATTCCTTTCCTTTCCATTGCATGCCTTTCCTTACCATGCCATGTTGTGCCTTGCCATGCCATGCCATTGCCACGTGATTTCCATGCCTTTTCATGCCATGCCATTTCCATGCCTTGCCAATCCATGCCATGCCATGTCATTTCCATGCCTTTCCATGTCATACCATTCAATTGCTTTGCCTTTCCATGCCATGCCTTTCCTTGCCATGTCATGCCTTTCCTTTCCATTGAATTCCTTGCCTTTCCATGTCATCCCATTTCATACCTTTCCTTTCCTTGCCATGACATTACATGCCATTCCATTTCCACTCCATTTACATGTCTTTCCATGCCTTTCCAATCCATGCGATGCCATTTCCACGCCATTGTCATGCCTTTCCAAGCCATGTCATGTCATTTCCATGTAATTTCCACGTCATTGACATACCTTGTCATGCCATGAAATTGACATGCCTTTCCATTTTCATGCCATTGTCATTCCTTGTCATGCCATGCCATTGCATTCCATTTCCATTCCATTTGCATTACATCCCATTGTCATACCATGCCATTGTCATGCCTCACCAAGCCAATAAATGATATTAACTAAGTTACAACAGGACAAATATAACAACCCTTAAAACAAGTATTCATTAAATGAAAGGGGGATAAAAATGAAAGCCTAAAATAGGGTTTAGATAACAAATGCTTGTTCAAATGCAAGATGGCACATAACAACCCTAGAATATTCAAGACATCAAGCCCTAAAGGGATGAAAAATATGGCATAAATGTGATAAAAGGTGTCAAGGTGTATTCTAAGGGTGAAAGATGACAACTAAACCTTAGACATCAAGCTAACAAGGATGGAAATCAAGGGTAATTCCTAATCTAACCATGAAATTGAGGGTTTCAAGACAAGATTAATTCAAGAAGAATACAAGATAACATGCAATATGACCACTTTGATAAAACATTTATTTAATACATTCAATAAATAACCATCCACAAAACTTGAAATAATGACCTATACCTATACCTAGACATAGACCTAGACCTTTCCTTTCCTTGCCTTTCCAAGCCATGCGTTTCATTGCCATACCAAGCCATTCCTTTCCTTTCGATGTTGTGCCTTGCCTTACCTTCACTTGCCATGCCATGCCATGTCATGCCTTGTCTTTCATTTCCTTGCCATGGCATTGCCTTGCCTTGCCTTTCCTTTTCATACCATGCGATTGCCATTTCCATGTCATGACATGCATTACCTTTCCATGCCAAGACAATAAATAATATTAACTAAGTTCAAACAAGTCAATGGGAAGTCCCAAACACCACAAATCAATAAGGAAACTATAGTTGTTATAAAACTTGTGATTAAGATGTTTAACTTCAGCAATATGACAAGATACAATAGGAAAATTAATATAACAGCCCTTAAAACAAGTAATCATGCAATGAAAGGGGGATTAAAATGAAAACCTAAAATAGGGTTTAGATAACAAATGCTTGTTGAAATGGAAGATGGAAAATAAAGACCCTAGAATATTCAAGACATCAAGCCCTAAAGGGATGAAAATTATGACATAAATGTAATAAAAGGTTTCAAGGTGTATTCTAAGGGTGAAAGATGACAATTAAACCCTAGACATCAATCTTACAAGGATGGAAATCGAGGGTAAGTCCTAATCTAACCACAAAATTGAGGGTTTCAAGGCAAGGTTAATTCAAGAAGAATACAAGATAACATGATATATCACCACTTTGATAAAACAATTATTTAATACATTCAAGAAATAACCATCAATGACTTAGAAAGATCACTTACTAGGTAAATCAACTTCAATACATAAAAATTACAATCAAAGGATTCATTAAGAATGTAATTCTACAAATTGTTATGCCATCTATCTTAGATAAAAATACTTGCATGAGAATTTCAATGTCATAACATAAGCTCTCTTTATTTATATATCTAAGGTATTTTCATAGTTGTGAAACATGGATTATCATAATTAATAGGATTTACCTAGACCTAGACCTAGTCCTAAACCTTTCCTTGCCTTGCCATGTCTAGCTTTGCTTAGTCTTGTCATGTCTTTCCTTTGCTTGCCTTGCTTTTCCTTTCCTTGCATTTTCATACCTAGACCTATACCTATACCAAGTCATTGCCTTGTTGTTCCTTGCCATGTCCCTGAATGGCTTGAGTAGGTGAGTTTCAACTCATGATAAAACTCAAACCGGGACTCAGATGTATGAACCATCGGTTGCATTGGATCTGGAGCACCGATTTTCAGCTAGTGGGGCCCATCCATTGTCATTTTGTTGACCAGAAAACCGTTTTTTGGAGGATCTTCGGCACTATGGTTTTTCTCAATGAGGCATAGTGAAATTTTTGAACGAGAGGTCGATTTTCAAGAACATTGTGTTAGGAAATTATGGGTAGTGTAGTCACGTGGGCCTTGGAAAAATAGACGTGCGAGAGCTTACAAAACTTTTTTATGTTGCTCGGTTTGGATTTTATGCCCCTGGACCAAAGTGTCAACATGTCCCTAAATGGCTTGAGGAGGCGAGTTGGAAATCATGATACAACTCAAACCGGGACTCGGAGGGATGAACTATGAATTTCATTGGATCCATAGCACCGGGTTTCAGCTACTGGGGCCCATCCGTTGTGATTTTGTTGACCGAAAAATCATTTTTTGGAGGATCTCTGGCACTATGGTTTTTCTCAATGAGGCATAATGCAATTTCTGAACGAGAGGTCAATTTCCAAGAACATTGTGCTGGGAAATTTTGGGTAGTGTAGTCACGTGGGCCTTGGAAAAACAGACGTGCGGGAGCTTACAAAACTTTGTTATGCTACTCGGTTTGGATTTATGCCCTTGGACCATAGTGTCGACATGTCCCTGAATGGCTTGAGGAGGCGAGTTGCAACTCGCGATAAAACTCAAACCGAGACTCGGATGGATGAACCATCGGTTGCATTGTATATGGGGCACTGGGTTTTAGTTAGTGGGGCCCATCCGATGTCATTTTGTTGCTAAGACAATTGTTTGTTTGAGGATCTCCAACATTAGGGTTTTTCTTAGTGCTTATTACATATGTTTTTCAATTTGACACCTTGTTAGGATAGGCATGGAAAAGCAAGGCATGGCATGGCATGGCATGACACATGAAGGAAATGCAAGGCATGGAATAGAATGGAAAGGAAGGGCAAGGCATGGCTTGGTAAGGCAATGCAAGGCATGGCATGGTAAGGAAAGGCAAGGCGTGGAATGGCAAGACAAGGCATGGCATGGTAAGGCAAGGAAATGCATGGCATGACAAGGCATGGAATGACATGGCATGGTAAGACATGGCATGACATGGAAAGTGAAAGAAAGGCAAGGCATGGCAAGTCAAGGAATGAAATGACATGGAAAAGAAAGGCAAGGAGAGTGAAGTCAAGGCAAGGAAAGGAAAGGTAAGGCATGGCAAGGTAAGGAAAGTGAAGGAAAGGCATGGAAAGGTAAGGCATGACATGGCATGGCATGGATGTGAAGGAAAGGCAAGGCATGGCATGGCAAGGAAAGGCATAGCCCACTACCATGTGGGGGTTCCCTTTACTATTGCATCATCGCATAAACCCTTTGTTTCTCTACCATGCACTCCTCCATTTGATAAAGAAAGATATCTACTGACCCAATTCCATAAAACCTGGGAGGATCACGTAGATTTGTTCCAATCTAGTGCATTGATTTATCAACATAATCACACCTCCTACTAGACATCTCATAATCACATGTTTGCAACCTACCCAACACATTTTCAAAATTCATATCAAAAGAGAAAATGATTCTCCAAGTTAACTTATCATTAGTAGTTGGATTAATGTAGTCTTCATTGCACACAGTTACACTGTATATATTCTCCAAGATTGAGCTTTGGAAATCATCATTTACATACTCAAAAAACCTTTCTCCTTTAGTGGGGTCTAAAGGAGAAACCACCCTCAAATCATTTGTATTAAAAGACATATTCTTATGCTTTAAATTCACAATCACATTATTGTCAAATGCCCAATCTATTTCTAATAAATCTAGGTAAGGGTCTTTTTTGTCCATTATCTCAATTACTTCAAAATCATCTAAGGCCTTCACCCCATCAATGTCCAATTTCACTTCTTCCAATCACCCAATAATGTAAATCATATATTGATTGTCCAGTCTCAACTAAATAAGAAACAAGATAAACTTTGGCTTGCCCATCAATTCTAAGGACTTGTTCAAGAGAATATTCACATCGGATCCTAGATCCAACATGACATCCTTCATTTCATACCCCCCTAAGTCCATTTTCATCTTAAAATCTATTCATGTCCTCTTTTTATTGACATGTCTCAGATTTGATCCAGGTTATAAAGAAGCAGACTAGAACACACACTCACAATATCCCTCCATGTATTGATCCTTCATAGACTACAACACCATCACCACATTATGGAGGACCTATTGAGGGAAAAGGATCCACTTCATAGGAAATCTTTATTTCAAAACCTATGGAGACATCTCAAATCACCAGTTGGTCTAAAATGCTAGTGAAAAGAAGGTTATTGAAATCCCAAGTCACAGATATTCCCACACATCAACAAACAAAATATATAGATATAGATATTTTGAAGAAGAGAACAAAAGGTATCTCAGAGTCATCAAGAAAATCACCATTGCGCAAGTAGCTTCAAAAGATAGTAGATAGTTTGGACTCTCATTTTGAAGTTCAATAAATGATGCAAATATAATATTTCCATTACTTATATATTTGGACACTATTTTTGGCATCAAGACATCAACTAGATGAAGAATATTCACCACCTAGCAAATCTCTCGACCCCACCTTGGATACTCAAGAAACTATTCTCTCTCTAAGCCTAGGGAAAAAGGTGTTCCTTGGTCCAAGGGTCAAATAGAGCATGTTGCAAATAGATCCTCTTTTACTTGAGACCCATGATTCTCCAACTTTAGGGGTTAACTCTCAACAGCTTCCTTGTGGTGAGATTAACCTTTCAACTATTCCTTCTTAAACCTAATAAGGTATAGTGGGGAGACGATGTAGAAACTTTATGATTGGTGTAGAGTGCTTGGTACTTCATACTAGGACTTGTAGATTTTAACCTTGTACAATTAATTACTACAAACATATTATTAATAAAAAATAGAAAAGATATAATGGCACACACACACATTACATAGAGATTTTTACCCTCGAAACCCAAACTGGTAAAACAAGAAACACATTTAGAGTTGCACCTATAATATTCTATTCGTCATATTCTAAACATGTTTCCACAAAATTCTCCACCATTATCTGTCTTCAACACCTTAATTCTCTTCTTTGTCTGCTTCTCCACGAGAGCCTTAAAATCTTTAAACCTGTCAAAGACTTTAGATTTCTTCCTGAGGAAATAAATCCATGTATTCCTTGTGAAGTTATCTATAAATGAGACAGTACACATATTTTCCTAGTGATCGAACCGACATAGGTCCAAACACATCACTATACACCAACTGTAAAATTCCCTCTGCCCTCATTGCACTAGAGGGGAATTTTACCCGATTATGCTCCCCATATACACAATGTTCACAGAAATCAAAATCCAGAGAGCAGTTAAGCATACCTTTATCGTGTAGTAATCGAAGGCCCTTCTCTCCAACATGTCGCAATATTTGATGCCACAACATAGTCTTTTCTCCAGAGACTGTCGGCATTTTTTCTTCTTCAGATCCAATCTTAGGAACAATGGAACTATTGCACCCATCACTAATAATGCTTCCATGTAGCTTATATAGAGTTCCAATTTGAAATCCCATCAGCAACACCATTTCTCCTCGAACCATCTGGTAGGTTTCTTTCTCAAACATTGTTTTTACCCCTGCATCATCCATTTTTCTTACATAAATCAAAATTTTGGAAAATCCTAGGATGTGTGTAACACCACAGAGTTTTCTAATTCTTCCATCCATGAGATCCAACTTGAATTTTCCTCATCCTATTATTTTGGTTGTCGAGTCATCAACTCCATCATACCATTCATATTCGCAAAACCACTCCCTATGAGGAGTCATATGAAAGGATGCACTTGAGTCAACCAACCATGCCTCATTATATGCATGTGTTCTTTAAGAATCCAAGTACACATCTCCTCCTCCTTCTACAAAGGTTTTTGCTTCTGTAGAAGGGGAATCATCATATCCCTTCCCTCTCTCAACACTTTGGGATCTACATTGCTTCTTGTAGTGCCCTTCTTTTCCACATCTCCATACTCCAACATACCTTTACAAATTTTCTGGGAGATTTAGATATTTCCTTAAATTTAGATATCCCACTTGAGGACTTAGATATATTTCTTTTTTGGAAATGTTCTCTTGCAAATAATTCATATGTGTTATGTCCTTCCATGTTCTTCCGCTGCATCTCCTCTGAAAACAAGGATGAGACCACATCATTGAAACTTAAAGTAGTTGTATTTCTACCTATGGCCACAACCAAACTATCACACGATTCTATTAAAGAGAAAAATAAACGGATACACTTATCTTCATCAGAAATATTAATATCATCAGATAATAATTGACTTACCACAGTATTGAAGGCATTCAGATGCTCTGTCACCGAGTCTCCATCTTTCATCATTAGGTTGTACAACTTCTTCTGCAGGAAAAAATTGTTTATCCAAGACTTAGAGTGATACAAAGCCTTTAACTTATTCCATAAAACCTTGGTTGTAGATTCCACTGACACATTAATTAATATTGAATCTGAGAGACACAACCAGATTGTGCTCCTCACCTTCCAATCTAAATTTTCCCAGTCTTGAGTTGATTTTCTTGTAGGTGCAGTACTTGGATCCACAACGATCCACTGATATTTTTCCATGAATAGATCTTCCATCTTGACATTCCACAACTCAAAAATTTGCCCATTAAATTTATTGATCTCTATTTTCAAAATTCTCACCATTTATTTTCACCTGAAGAATCGATACTTCAGATCTCCCACTCTAACAAGGCTTATCACACACCCAAGCCAAACCCTTAACTACAAAAGCATCCCCCTTAAGACAATAGTTTCTCTGATACCAAATGTAAATTTTAACATTGTACAATTGATTACTGCAAATAGATTCTTAATGAAAAATAGAAAATATATAATGGCACACACACACACACACACACACACACACACACACACACATTACACAAAGATTTTTACCCTAGAAACCCAAACCGGGAAAACCAACAACATGTTTAGAGCCACACCTATAATCTTCTATTCATCATCTTCCTCATTTTTTTAATAAATATATATAGGATCTCGTGGCATCTAAAACCCCTAATCCATTGACATGGATTAGTCAACAACCCTAATTCCTTAACCAGAATTAGAAAACCATCAGCGAAAACCATGTGCCGAAAAACCGCTAAACACAGATCCAAAAAAATGCCATTTTTTTTTTAAGGGTGTTT
>JZKD02S0418425.1:174841-198881 GCA_000966675.3 Picea glauca | reverse complement strand
GGAAGTTGAATAACTTGTGAAAATACAGTTTTTTTTCTCATAAAACAAGCAAAAGTGTAACCCACCTTCATGATTTCAGCCTTTACCTTGCTTATTGATGAGGGACAAACAACATGAGATAGTGGAATTTATTCTTTTTTATTTTTCTGATCAAAATTGGTCTTAAAATTGGTAGAAACTATGTTTGAAAATCTAGATTTTACTTCTATGTTCAAAACTTTGTTTTTTAAAATATTGAACAATTTTAAAACTGAAAAAGTTAAAATTGTAGTACAGGAAAACCAATCTTACCAAAAATGGAGGCATTTAAATACATAAGACAAACAGTATAGGCAAGAAGTAATAGAAAACGTCTACCTTATCAGCATGTAAACCATTGAACACCAATGTAAAAATCCTTAGGCTCTATATTCCTTATGCTCCATATCGGTTCTCCTGGTTTGGGTTATTGATATTCTATTTATTATTTATCAGAGATTTATTGTATGTCAAAAATGATATTTTTCCAACATGTATTTCTACTTTTACATTCTCTAGTTGTTGTACTTGTACATTCTCTAGTTTTTGTAGGAGGTAGTCGTCGAAAAAACCGGTTCCACGGTCTATAATCTCTCTCCTCTCACGCAAAAATATGTTTAAGAAATGAAAAACACTAACCGCAAAATATTGATCCCCTTCAAAGCTCTTCTACGGTTCTCCCCACAATATCTATAATTTGGAGGATATATATTGTCAAATCTCACATCTCCCACTAGATAATTAGTAGATAGATTTGTTTGGTCTCCCATCAAAAATCGGCTATTGACAAGCAATGTTAAAAAGATAGATCCCCTTCAATGAAAGAGGTTATTAAGTTTTTCCAGAGAATATCTATACGATGAAAAATAAATTTGATGAAAAGAGATGGGACTACTCACTCACTATATAAATCTAAATTAACTCGCGAGCTGCAATAATCAGACCCGATTTCCAAAATTTGAAGGGAATCACAGTGGGAGAAAAAACCCCAACCATAGTGTTGTCTCCACAGATTCGGCGTCGAAAGACCATGAATAGGTTGCAATGACCATAACCATCTAATTTATACATAATATTTTTAACAATGGTTACTTGGACAAAGTTTCAAACTCAGTCCGACTTCAAGAAAATGAAACTTGAAGTTCGTGAAAAATGATTTATTCTCGTTTACGTGCTTAAGATATTAAAACCCAATTACATATCACAAACTTGGAAAATGATTCCAGACAAACATTCACAATTCAATGAAACTTTCCAAATTCTTCTTCAGTTTGATACAAAAAATGACCAAAAGAAAATCTTCCACAACAAAGATAATTGTTTGTAACTCCACAATAAGTTTGTAAGGCCAAAAGATAAGCTTCTACAACAAAGATAAAATGTCTATAACTCCACAATACATTTATATGACAAATTTCCTTTCTAATTTCATTTTTGGACATCCTGAGAATGGAACGAAGTAGCTGACACATACAATATTTATTCTATGGACTGAATTTTCCCACACACAGATATCATGATAAATTTAGATTAACGATTAACACGCTTATAATAATTGATACTGGCCTCCACCTATGTTGCTATACAAGGTGGGAGACCTACAGAGAGAACAAGTGTACCTTTGATAATCGATCCACTTGTCCAAACATTCCATATGAAAAACATGCCCACATTTATCTAGGCAGCGGATTCGATCAGTTTCCCGAAAATCAGTTAGACAAATAGCACATGTAATATGTTTATGGTGATCTGCTAGTAAACTTTTGTATTCAACGACGCTGGGAAGATTCTCACGGATGGTATGTAAAGGGTTGTTAACGGGGCACGAAGAAGAAATATCAGGAATGGTTGTGGTGAAACGAACTATGTGCCAAAGTGGGAGAGGGTTATGAGAAGGATATTGACGAGCTTCTTCCAGAATCCCAGTTCTATGAAGAGGGCTCAAAATCCAATTCAGTAAATGCCTACCCAATTCGACGACAAAGATGAGGATGAGCAACAACCTTCGGATGCATGGGGAAGATGAGGCTGCATTGTCCCATGAGAAGTGGAGAGCGAGTGCATGCATCTGATCCTTGACTTTGGTGAAGAATATTTTTAATGGCAGAGCTCTTGCCTTTGAGTTTTGCCAAGCAGTTTTGTAGTTCGACCCACCTGATTGAATCAATGGACCTACATCACACTGATAGTTGTCGTCATGAAGGGGCAGGTGGCATCAATTCACCTTTAAACCCAATGCTCCCCTTAATACCAAACCTCCGCGTCAAGTGGACCTGGAACCCTGGGTATGAAATTCGTTTGTTTTATGTTCACCATTTGAAACCCTCGACCATATGGTTAGACAATGATCTTGGTGTCCTATAAGGCAACTGTATAATATCCCATATATATCAGATTAAGGTTTCATTGTGTGTGAAAAATAAAGAATAAAAGAGAATAAAAACTTAGACAACCATACTGACCAATATGACAGAATCGAACCCGACAATGAGACCGACCACTATCAAGAAAGCGATTGATTTTGAGCAAGAAAAATATCTCAGTAAAAAAAAATGTCCATCAAATATACCCTTTATCTGCGTCATCCCCATTTTCTTCTGTCTGTAATGGTATGCAAGCTTGGCTTCCGACCGCAAGCTTGGTAACGACGCGGTGGAGCATGTGATCGCCGCTTTAGGAAGCCCAACAAACATCCACAGACAGAAGCTGCTGCTACTGTCGGCCATTTCAACACTCTGTTTCCCTGCAGATGGATCGATTATTGGTGCCAATAAATGAAGGAGAATAAAATAAACTAAAATTGTACACAGTAGGATACATGTAGGTAGATGATCGGCACAGGGCATATTTCTTCGACGTAATTCGGGAACAATACGGTCAATATGTAGTGGAGAAGAGGTTGTTGTTTATATGTCTAGGATGAAGAATGAAATTGGGCTTTCGGCCAATCAAGCGTGAGAACGCCGACACTGTTAGGATAAACGTTACCCCAAACAAATGATGCAGCTTCCTCCATTATAGACAAGCTAGCAGTCAATCCCAAAACCCTTCTGAAGGGCCTCAAACTTTGGGTTGTTGCTCTTCTGTAAGTAAAGGATGAGCCAGAATAGAGCTTCTCTGCTAGTGAGAAAGGAGTTGAAGCCTTGTTATATCTGTGAAAGCCATTAAATTTGGTTGTGCTAGAGCTTGCATAGATAAGCATGAAAGGAGGCAGTCTATAATGATACGCAAGCTTGGATTTAAAGGCCTTGCAGGTCATCATATAGATAAAGGTCTTGCATGCCATGATATATAAAAGCATGAAAGGAGACGGCCAGTTGCAATACATGCTTGTTGAATAGTGGACTGACGGTAATTATCCAAAGGATAGATGATAGGTGGATACATTGAAGTTGATACATTGATATGAAAGGCAGTGGTATTGGTCAGGTTGACAGGTTTTGGGTGAATAGGTTTGAGGAAAAACTTATTATTATTCTTATATACATGAGGCCTTGCGGTGAGTATAAAGTGGTTTCAAAGGGATGGTTTTAGAAAACTTGTCAACCGGTTGACAAGTTTTCTACAAAACCTATCACTAAAAATCTCTTCAGCATAATTAAAATTATATCATGCAAATGAACATTAAAAATTTGGTCATATTAGAGAGGCAAAGGGGAGACATTTGAAGCAAGGAAGTCACCCACCTCTCTATTTGCAAGTGGGTAAGTTGTGTATGGAAAAACATGAAAATATTAATATAGAATGAAATTATAACCAAGTAAAATATAGTGTTAAGAATTATTTTAAGTATTATTATATTGTTAAATAATTATTTTAAGTATTATTATGTTGTTAAGTATTGTTGTTAATTTTATAAATTATTAGATATTTTTAAGTATTACTCTTAATTTTATAAAATATTATATAATTTTAAGTGAAAAATTGACCAATCATAATTATAAAACCATTTGAGAGATTTGATTTTAGTATTAAATTATGCCATAATTTTGATTGGGTAAATGATTACTTGTACACAATAAAAATAAATAAAACAATTTTTTTTTCAAATAATTTGTTGGTTCTCAAATATATACTAATCGAATGTGGTAGTGGAGTATGACCTATTATTATTATTATGACTTAAAATTGTTTCTAATTGGCTAAGAGCCATTGATGGGTGTCCCCACTACAAGTTGACATACTAAGTTATGACAAGTTTTTCCACTGTGAATAAAAATATACAAAGCGAATGAATTGAACATTTTATACAATTAAAGTTTATGAGGTAATTATATATTATAATCAAATGAGACTTGTTATCCCCATGGGTAATGACCTTTGGATGCCTTCACAAAGGTGTTGTGTAGTTGCTTGCATGAGATATCATGTATTTATCCATCTGATTGTTTTCTCCATTTCTCCATTTTGAGACATGATCGTGCTAACTCAACCATGATATAGCTCAATTCATACCGGATCTTGTGATGTGATATACACTTTGATGGTCTGGTTTGCTTCATTGACATTCCTTGTATAATACTTACTTAGATATAATGATATAACCTCATGCGATGCATAGTTTGAAGTTGAATCTGAGGCAGAGCCTACAAAAATACATGAAGCGAAGCCCTAGGAAGGACACAATAAAGAAGCAAAGAAGCTCATTAACTCAATGGAACACCATGTTGCAGAGTTGAAAAAAAAGGATTGATTCTTTGATTGTTGTATATCGTCATCCACACCATATAGAGAAACAACAGTCATCAAGGAAAGGGTGTGTGCATAAACACACTTATACGAACCAGCATGGCACCAAAAAGGAAATCAATGAAGATGTACATGGAGGACTACCAACACTACAAGATGATATCAGGATAGAAAAATAATCCCATGGGACCACATGCACGATCAAGGTGGAAAGGAAACAATTCATCATGTTCATCTTCCATTAGGATAGATGGACGGTCGTACTTGGTACCAGTTGGCTACATTGCTTAGTCGATCATATTGTATCAGTTCTTTTCATGTTTCAAGGATGAAACATGTGAAGGGGGGTGGAATGTAGTACACCTAGGGAGGTAATATGGAGTACCTAGGGAGGTGCCCAATGGGAATGTGGTTATGTATTATAAGTGGAGGTCATTCAATGTACGGTGGAATAGGTCCACTGTATTATTAAATAAGGCCCATGTAATAGTGTAAACACAATAATGGTGAAAGGTCTTCTAGAAGGCTCTGCCTACTAGACTATTCATTCTCTAAAATGTTCATAGGAGATGGAGAGAATGTTATATAAAGAAGTGTAAACAATGTATTGAAGCATAGTGAAGAATATTGTTATTGTAACAAACAAGGATTGATTGAGGAGTGTTATCCTTCCATAAGGATTAATATATATGGTGTTACCTTACCTCGAGGGTTTGGACTGTTTCTTGTGTTGAATATTTGGTGAATGGTTTAGTTTATTCTTGTTAAGATTTAGTGATTATTTCTAAAGTATAATTATAGATCTGTTTAGGTACTTAACAAAAAATTTCCAAAACACAATCATTATTCTAGTTTAGACCATGTGAAGCTTATATGGGGGTTAGTCCTTCTATAACTTTATATGAGCACTAACTCCAAGCTCAAGTAATGGATAACTTGTACCAACTACCAATAGATCAAAAGGAACTGTGGCACTACAATTCCTTAACAAGCCCTAGGTGCATCATCTCTAGCTCCTTTCAAACCCAATTACTATGAGCTGGTTGACAACAACCATCCCAACTTCATGCCAGAGGTTATGAGGTTCAATGGGTTCAATTTTTGTATATCCATTTTCATTATGGCTTTCATATTTGCGCCCTTTTTTCTCGACAACGGCTAGCAGCATGTTAAAGGGTAGCAGGTCCTGTTGGGTTAACAGTGGCACTAGATTGTAAAATTCAGATCATATGAGAGAGAGAAATGTGTAACATCTGCAGAGATTGGTGGTTGTTTATACCGTGGGCTTTTATTTTGCAGTTGGTAGGAGACCCATAGGCAACAATCATCGTGCGGGGATAGATCAGTTGGGAGAGCGTCAGACTGAAGATCTGAAGGTCGCATGTTTGATCCACGCTAATCGCAGTGCGTCATACAATTGATATGAATATTGAGCAACCAAAAATAATTAGAAAAAGATTACTAAATTTCCAGATCAGAAGGCTTGTGTTTGATTCAGGTCGGGCTCAATCGTATACCGACTATTTTATTTGATCAACTTTAGGTCCACGGATTTTCATTTTCCATCTTTCAAATAATGTGCATGCACATTTTAATCACGGTGTTATATATTCTATTGAAGCTCTTTATCAATAAAAAAATGTTCATGATTAATTTATGAAGACATTTAATTTTTCTCTGTTGAGTGTTAATTTATGAAGATAGTTAACCTTTTGCATAAAATGCTAGTTTAAGATTAAAATTAATATCCATTACTCTTCCATCATCCTTATTATGCCTGGTTTTCGATAAAAAGGAATTTCCAATATCTAGATGGAAGTGAATCTACAATGGTGTGAATCTAGATCGAGGTAAATTTTCTTAAATAAAAAACTCACGATTAGTCATGATTTTTTCCTTATTAATAGATTGGTGTGAGGTTTTCTCAGATCTAGAATCTATCTTTATGCATTATGGGGTTTCTTTTACATTTTTTTGGTTTCTAGTGGTTGATATATGTAGTTATGTTAAAGTTTTTAGAAATTGATATACTTTTATGAACTAAAAAGGGGAGGTTAGATTAATTATTTTAGGGATTATATATCTAGGTTGTTAGATCTAGCATATTTGATGGAATTTTTTTAGAGTTTCAAAGAATACGATAAAAGTGAAAAGGGACCATGGTCAGATCTAGCATATTTGATGGGACTTTTTAGAGTGCCGAACAATACGATAAAAATGAAAAGGGACAATTGTCACCCTTGACATAACCCTCTTATTATCTTATAAAAATTCGAAGGCTCCTCATTTTCCAAAATTGCAGAGAGGTAATTAAGATGGATTCATCAATTTACCTATAGGTAAACCTCAACTATCAAATCTATACTCAAATAAACTTTCTTATATGGAAGAAATAAAGAAATGATTAGAAGCATATATTTCATTATGTAAGAAAGGGATTGACAAGGGAAGAGAACAATGTTGACATCCCAAGAAAACTTATTGGGAGAATATCTTAAAATCTTTGGACACACCCTTTGTGAACAGTGTAGACTCAATCAATAATTTATGGGCATCCACAATGCATGAAATAAGAAACATCACTCATATACAACAAACAAATAAATTCAGAAAATCCTACTTGAGGGATAATATCCACACTATTAAGGATTGTTACATGGGACCTCTATCTAACAAGCCCTGAGATGAACTCTCTCTAAGAAAAGATGTTGTTGAGGGACAAATTCTCATTATATGGTCATCAAACTCACATTGTGAAATATGATTGAGTAGTGCAGAGAGGAATGTCTACCAAGATTCAAATGTTGTTGTTAAAGGATACAAGGTTGTGGTTCATTGATGGAAGCCCATGAGAACATCCAGATAAAACATAGTTTTGTACAAAAAATATTTAAAAATAAGTCAAAAGTGGGTTGTTGGGGTTATTAGAAGAAATGTCATCCATCGATGTGAATAGTATCATATGAGCATGGTCACCAAATACAAACATGGAAAGCATAGATAACAAAAATAAGTTTGGAAGACATTTCATGAAATTGAGGCACACCAATAAGATGCTGGATAGAATGGGGTGAGAGCAATGTCGATGAATGAGACTTTATTTGAATAAAGAACTTCTATACTTGTCATTTTTTAATGACTTCTATCATGTAATAACTGACATATATATATATATTGCTTCGGGTAAAACAATTGAAGGTTAATTGCTCTCTTTTATTCTAGCTTGGGACATGGAGTTTTGCCAATATTTTTTCCACAATAAACAATTCATATTGATTGCATTTAAGTGAGGAAGTTGGTAAAAATTATTAACTCGTAGTTGTCATTTTATTTATTTGGAACGTTATTGTACATTAATTACCTTAAATTTTTATAAAAAATACAACTCTAGAATGAAATGAATGTTATCACTTGCTTTCATTTATTGTATTTCTTCAATCCTGACATATTGAACAATGTATGACATTGATATTATGCACACACATACAAAAATAAGATGTTGATAATTGTACACTAATATTGGATTTAGATATTATATATGCATTATAAAATAAATTCAAAATATTGAAATCCAAATTCAAATTGTAGCAATTTGATACTTGACACTTTTGGAAACAAAACTCACAATTTTGGAATCAAAATTGACACTTTCAGATTTCAAAATTCACACTTCAGAATCAAAATTTACACTTTTTTAATTGAATTATTTGAAATTCACACTTTCACAATCGAAATCCACACTTTTGAAAATTTAAAGTATAAATTGGCCATTACCTTTGAGGAGTGAAAGGGTGGGCAAGCCATCAAGTTTGGACTTGATACACTTAATTTCTTCTGCCATTTATTTATTCCATGGAACTAGATTTTTATTCAACCTTTGACAAAGAATGGTTGTGTCCTTTGCTTGTTCTTGATAGATGTTTTTGATGTAGTTTGAAGAACCCAAAAATATCAACAATTAGGTCTGGTTCATAATAATATCATGGAAGATTACATATGTTATCAATTGTATTTTTTTTCCGTAGCTCTGCAACGGGAGCTCTGCAAACCCTAGAAGCTCTGCCAACCATGAGGGTCTTTGATGCACACACTAACACCAGTACTTGGCCGCTAATTCTGAGAGCGAAAGGTGAATGCCTCACGAGGTCACTGCGTACACGGGATGAGTTTGAAAGGGGGGGGGGACCCCCTCGTACAGCGACGTCACCGGTAATGACAAAAAATGACTCTGTGATAAGAGACTTGCTTTTGAGCCACCATTGCACCTACAAGATCATCTTTTCATCCAGGAACAAGGGCTTAGAAAAGAAATGGAAGTGGAACCTAGTACATCTCATCCAAAAGCTTCCAAAGGATGCGAACTAGTTAAGTGCATATCGCAGATGGACAAACCCCTGCACTATCATGTCAAATCAACATGGGTAGGGGAGCACACTCAGTTTATGATGGATCATGCCCTGATCGACAAATTTTTGGGCCTATGGCCGACTGAATGTGATCTCGCATGCTGAATCAAGGACTGGTGGAACCCCAAAGGCGACAATGAAGTTCATCTCATCTCCAAGGTTTTATTTACAATAATCATGTACAACCTCGAAGATAAGGATAGAATCTTCGACAATGGACTATATTTCTATAACTCGGCAGGACTATTTTTGCGATTTTGGACAGACAGATTCAGCCCGAAGAAGGACTTCACAAGAGCACCAGTATGGATTCGCCTGTACTCATTGCCCCAGGAATTCTGGCTGGAAGAAATACTCATGGGCATCACAAACATAGTAGGGAGATATGTAAAATCTTTGGAGGCTACAAATATGAGAAAGTACACCTCATATGCATGCATCTACATCTATATGGACATCTCAAAAGCCCTGCTAGGATCTATCATGCTAGAATATCAGGACGACAACTAGAACCAAACAATTGACTACGAACACATCCCCTTTCGATGCAGAAAGTGCCATGAGCACGGCCACCTCTTCAGAGATTTCCCTCTGAATGCTACAAGCACCAAGGCTAGCGAAGGAAAGAAAAAGGACGGTTACACCAATGTCATAGGCAGGCATAAAAATCCACCAAGGAAACAGAACCAGGGCATGACCCCAAAGATCCCAACCAAAAAATCCTATGAAGTTTTGAATCAACTGCCAGAAGAGGAGGAAATACAGAATCCCCACCAAGAAAAAACACAAGCAAAGGGAAAAAGCACCGAGGAACCAAACACTACCCAATCAAAAGAAATAACCCAAACAATATAAACAGGTACAGACAAGGACACCACCATGCAGATGGATGAAACGGATCTAGCAGACATAGATCTGGAAAAGCTGAAGGAAGATCTTAATCAAAAAGACCTACAACATATCCCGGTGGAATAGCTCTGCAAAGTTCACAAAGTGTTCACAAACTCCACAGCAGGATCCATAGCCAGATTGGGTATTAATGTCGATCCAGGAACAAAAACCAAGAGAGCAACCAAGGAAAACAAGAGGAGGGGATGCAAAACAGCCCATCATCTTATCAAAGAAGCAGGACACCTGATGATCAACTCAGGCCAGATACAAAGGTTATCGGAGGGATACCTCCACCCCCCTCCACCTTCCTCATGATGAAGACAATTACTTGGAATATCAGGGTGCTCAACAGTAGATCCAAGTAGCATACCCTCTGAGACTGTATTAAAAATGAAAAACCAGATGTTTTAGTTCTGCAAGAAACTAAATGTGCAAGGAAGGAAGCAGAAAATATCTTTCGACGAAGCTGGAGAGCATGCGATTTATTTTATCAAGATTCAGTGGGAGCCTCCGGAGGTTTATCCATCCTCTGGAATCCACATATATTCAATATGCAACAACCCTTCTCCACGAAGGGCACATTAATGGCCTACTTCACAGTAACAGGATCTACTAAGGAAGGAGCCATCACAAATGTATATGGCCTGCAGACTTCCCAAGAAAAGGAGAGCTTCATTCAAAACCTACAGCATGTCAAAACCCTGCTACATATGCCCAATTGGATCATTGGTGGCGACTTTAACATGATCCTGACCCTGGAAGAGAAAACTGGAGGAACCAAATAGCTTGAGAAGGATAGCGGTAAGTTCAAAACTCTAATAGAGCAATTAAATATGGTTGATATGGAAACCCAAAATGGAATCTTTACCTGGTCCAATCGAAGAACAGGACACCAGCATGTGGCCTGCAGACTAGACCGTTTTCTGGTAGTTGAAGCCCTTCTGGAGGGCGATCTGACAATGGAAGAAAACATCATGCCAAAATCAAGGTCAGACCACTGGCCTATTGTATTCTTATTGAACCCTAGCATCACCCCCAAACCCAAACCCTTCCGCTTTGAAAGGTTTTGGCTCTCCCACCCAAACTTCCACCAGCTGGCTCACACCTGGTGGGCCCAGGTGGAAGTAGATCATGGTACTCACATGTATAAATTCTAGCAGTGCCTCAAAAACTTCAAGCAACAACTGAAGAACTGGAACAAATCCACTTTTGGAAATATTTTCCAAAGATAGAAGGAGATCAAGCGCAAACTCGAAGACCTACAATGCACCTTCATCTCAAGATGCAGAACTCCAGACCTAGTGAAGGAAGAAGAGAAAATCCAAGAAGAAATGGAGGTTCGTAGAGAGGAAGAAGAAATCCTTTAGAGGAAAAAATCCAGAGTTCAATGGCTAAAAGAGTGGGAGAGAAATACAAAATTCTTTCACAGAGCCTTGACATACCGAAGATACATCAATCGCATTACTCAATTGGACGATGCTCAAGGCACCCCCATAAGAGATCATGATCAAATTGCGGAGGAAATCAACTCTTATTACAGGGATCTTCTCATGGAGACCAAGGTGAACAGGGAAGAAGCCATCTAGAAAATCACCAGGCACATACCCACGCTAGTAACCTATGAACAGAACTGAGCACTCCTGCGGCCCATTACTAAGGCTGAAGTGGAACTATCAGTAAAGGAAATGCCCCCAAGAAAAGCACCAGGTCCGGATGGCTTCACCATGGATTTTTTCCATCACTATTGGGACATGATCAAGGAAGAGGTCTGGTTGGAAGTAGAAGAATCAAGAACTTCTAGATAAGTACTCTCTACACTCAATGCAACCTTCATCACTCTCATCCCCAAGGAGGAGTGATTCACTCACCCTAGGCAGTTCAGACCAATCTCTCTCTGCAATGCCATCTATAAAATAATTACCAAAGTCATTGCTACTCACCTTAAACCACTCCTACCCTTCATTATCTCCAAAGAGAAAGATGGCTATGTCGAAGGGTGACAAATCATGGACAACGTCATTCTGGCCAATGAGGTGATCCACTCTCTGAAAGCGAGAAAAATACTAGGTATGCTTATCAAACTCGATCTCTCAAAAGATTTTGATAGATTAAGATGGAAATACTTGTGTTCCATGCTGGAGTCCTTTGGCTTCGATAAACTCTGCGTTAACTAGGTTCTCAAGCTCACCTCCTTGGCCTTCTTCTCCATTCTAGTCAATGGGACACCCTCCCAACCCTTCCATTCCACCAGGGGAATCAGACAATGTGATCCTCTCTCCCCCTTCCTCTTTGTTCTCATGGCAGAAGGGCTAGAGTGCTATATTAAAGAAGCGGTTTTGGAAGGCTCCATAAAAGGATTTCTCCTTCATAACCTCCACCCAGCACCCTCACATAGCCAGTTTGTCGACGACACCCTACTTCTGAACACCCCTACTGTCCGAGAAGCTACAAAACTAAAATCCATTTTCTCTGACTTCACGGAAGCCTCAGGCATGCTTTTAAACCTGGATAAATCCAAACTCTACTTTCTCAATACACCAGCCTCGGTACAGAACCATATTTCAAGACTTCTAAGCATCTCCAAAATCTCCCTTCCTTCCATTTACCTAGGTATACCCCTTATAGGAGAGCCAGCGAGGTCTATCTCTTGGGACAGCCTGCTTCTATCTATTGCCAACAGGCTGAATAACTGGACCTTTTGGGCTCTAAATATTGTTGCCCGACTGGTACTCCTCAAGTCAGTCCTGCAAGCACTGCCCACCTACCTCTTCACTACTATGGCAACGCTTATATTGGTTATTCGGGAAATTAGAAGCCTCCAACGGAATTTCCTATGGCATGGACACCAAGACAACAAAAAATGGGCACTAATCGTCTGGGATAAACTTTGTAAACCCAAAAATTTTGGGGGACTGGGACTTTGTGATCTGGGAAAGATTAATCAGGTCATGGGAGCCAAAATGTGGTGGAGGTGGCTACAACATCCGACAAAACTCTGGGCGCAAATTTGGAAACAAAAGTATGCCCTGTCCACACAGGCCGATCAATTAATCAGATTCAACGACCATATCCAAGGATCTAATATATGGAACATTGCTTGGAAAAATTTCCCTCTCATCCAGAGGCATGCTTTCTGGGAAGTCAGAAACAAAGAAAGTGCATTCTTTTTGCAGGACTCTTGGCAACAACTACCCCCTCTCCATGACTCGGAAGGACTCAATCCTCTCAAATTAAGGCTACATCCGAATATCTTCAGGACAGTTAAATACCTCTAGAATCCAACTCACAGAAGCTAACCCTGGAGACAATGGAAAATAGAATGAACAGACTTACAGCTCACAGATGACATTGATCTCCAACCCTGGCAAGATTGTGCAGTGCACAGGAAAATACCATTCAAAGAGGGACCGGACATCCTTCGATGGGGTCACTCTATGATAGTAATTTTCTTAGTTAAGGAAGCATACTACCTACAGGGAAACCATCAAAACCAAAGCCCCGATTTGATCTAGAGTAAAATCTAGCAAATCATACTCTGGACCAAAGTCTCCTTTTTCCTTTGGCTTACAACCCAAAATTGCATCCTCACGTGGGATAACCTTTTAAAAAAAGGCTTCATAGGTCCCTCCAGATGCACACTTTGTCAACAAAGAGAGGAAACCATGGAACATCTCTTCAACAACTGCCACTTCAGTCAACAGATCTGGGACTGGGGTGCTCAAGCCATGAAATGCTCCAATAGAAACGGAGGAAGCATTAGAGATACAATAGCTAAATGGGAGGGGGTCTCCTTCCAAAATCCAATTCTCCAACGCATCTGGCAGCTGCTCCCAGGATTCACCTTATGGGCAATCTAGAAAGAAAGAAACAAGCGAATCTTCCACTCACAAACCTCCCTACCGACAATTACATGGGAAAGGGTTAAGAAGTTAATTCGGGAAACAGTCCATAGCAAACCTTGGCACCACGAAGACCTACAATGCGCCCCCGAGGAGATAAACATTCTCAGAAGCTGAGATATGCAAATTCGCGTGCACTCCCAAGAGAAGGAAGTGGGCAGATGATCCAATAGCCCCACGTCATGGACCCCACCTCCATTAGGCTTCATCAAGATAAACTTCGATGGGGCTTCCACGGGAAACCCCAGACCGGCAGGATTCGGCTCAATCCTTCGAAACCACACTGGAAGAATCACTCATCTGGTGGTTGGCTTCTTAGGGGAAAACACAAACAATGTTGTCGAGCTCATAAGCCTTGTTCAAGGTCTCCAGGTCTCTACCCAAAATCAGTATCATCAAGTTATAATAGAGGGAGACTCTCAAATCATCATCCAACTCATTTCCAAAATTATGCATGGAGAACAACCTAGGCGAATTTCCCCAAGCTAGAGACTCTCAGGTCTTCTGGAAGACTTTGGAGCTCTCCTCCACCCCAACCTCACCATAATCCCTTCTCATGTGAAGCGAGGAGCAAACAAAGTAGCGGATCACCTAGCCAACACTGGAATTGATACCAGGTTAGAGCTCACTCATTGGCAAGCCTATATCTCTGATCATACAAATCTCTCAAGACGTTGTAAAGAAATAGCAAGTAGAGACTCCCTAACACCGGATGGGGTGACATGTAGCGTCGCCTTGCCACATGGCTCAACACTAATCCAAAGCTTAAATTCTAAAGGTCATTCCCCATCCCCTCAACAGTTATGATGGTAGCTAGCCATTACAGCAGCCCTACGAAGGAGGGACTTCTCCCTCACGCAAACGCACTAGCATTCAATATGCCAGAGATAAGTTGGAGCCACGCAATGCCATTACATGAAACTTGGAGTGTTGGGAGGCCTGAACAAGTGGGGTTATGGTAATTCTGGACCTCTTCATCGGTTGGGAGCTCTGGTGTAGTCTTCTCTCCTCCTTCATTCACCCTTAATCTGCAATGACCAGGGAGCGAGGAAATCCTCGTCGAGGCTCGGCCTGGTACACTCACAGAGCACAGCGACAGAGACAACAGCATTTCGAGCGGGCTCTCTCGATGGCGACTTCCATCATCAGGCAGAGAGCAAGAGCCAACCGCCTGGCACTCTATGCCACCATAGTTGAGCCTGCGACAAAGCGGAGGACACACACCCCTGTAATTGAACCTAATGCGCAAGATGGACACAGCTTGAAGGAGGATTCGGAAGAAGAGTTTCCAATTTTCTATGTCGAAGAAATTCCATGCACGAAGGATATTGCACCCACTTCGAAACTTCGAATTCATGAACCTGCAGAAGAGATCCTAGCCGAAAGCGTTGAGAAGGGAGAGCCTGCAGAAGAGATCCCAATCTGTTATGTGGAGGAAATTCCATGCTCGGATGACTGCATCCCCACCTGCCATGCTGAGAAGACATCGAAGGCCGAAGAGGCACCAATGCATAACATAGATATGGTAGTGAGAGATAAGGATGAGGTTATCGCAACAATGGGGAATGAAGCCTCAGTAGAGGCAGTCACCAGTGACTTGCATTTTCCACTCCTACGCGTAGAACATCTGGATCTCGTGTTCGAACTCCATGGCCACATGGCAGACCAGGAGCAAAGAGCTTTCCTTCTGGGACAACGCTTGGAACTACTCCTTGATGCTTATTCCAACACTCCAGCAAAAAGGAAATATCCAATGTGTGCACAGCCATTTGCTATCTCGTCCATTTCCGCGTGTCAGGAGTACAATGGTGACAGGTCACCGCGTATTTGTGTTTTTTTCCTATTCTCAATCTGGTTTCACTTCTTGCTTATGTTATATGTCAAAACGATCTTTGTCCACCTATGCTAGTTTCCTTTGGGTAGGACAGATGGCAAAACATTACTTTAGCTTATTCTGCTCAACTTATATCGCCCCAAACCATGCTAGTTTCTGGTAAAACGATGACATATTTGGTGGCACAGTACGATATTATCTCTGTGTATATTTGTCTCTGGTTCTCTGTAAATATAATATAGCAGGTACTAACCCTTTTTTACTTATATATATATAATATCAGGGAAATATTTTGATTTAAACAAAGCATGTGGCAGTACATTTATTTGTCCTTCCTTTAGTTTATATTCTTACTTATTAAGTTGAAAACAATTGGTCGCAAAACATAATAGTCTCATACCATCGATGAAAAGGACGACGCAGGCATGGTTTATGGGAGGACCTAGTGGCACGAACCAACAAAAATCACCCTCTCTGCTGGCAGATTGGAATGCCTATGCTGCCTCCAAGTCAGAAGATGCAGATCTGGAAGTTGTGGTGCTTGAATGCTTTGCCCCTTTGATCAGAACTGCAAATGATACGATTATGGGCACCTTCAACATCCTTGCGCCACCCAGAAAAATCCCAACTTCATCGACAAGGAGAGGTCGGACACCACTGTTGCTACCTAAATAGTCTTCACCTATTAGAACTGGCACAACATTGAAGCAAGAAACACAAATCAAGCTAGTGTTTTCGCAATGTGGGGAAGCTCAGGAAAAAATGATGGTTTGCAGGGATCGAAAGAAACCCACCATCAACCGGCATAACAATATTTGGTAACAAAGGGCCTTCCCTCATCACGTTGTGGCTTGCTCTAAGACCGAAGAATGATATAATATTGCAAAGTTTTGGTATAGTTAGCACTATGTGTATTTGTTTACATTAGTGAAAAAAGGAAGAATGAATCATATATTGTAGTGGAAAAGTGTTTGTACACTGTGGTATAAAATAATGGAATACAAAAATTATTGGAAAAAGTAATAAAAGACATAAAATGACAACAACTATAATGAATAATAGGTATTGTTAATGAACAATGTAAATTGGTAATTGAATATAGTGAAAGTGTTGAAAGAGGAATCTCCATATGTATATGAAAGTGTTGTTGTATTGCATAAAATTGTAATGGTTACAATTAAGAAGGTTTTTAAAAGTACATATGATAGAGTAAACATGTGAACATGTTGTTATTAGTTTGTTGTTCCAAATAAGGGCATATGTTTTTCATTGCTTACATGGAAGATGAGAACCTTTGTAGTTTCAAGAAGACAATGTCTACGTGCAAAGGAACAAAATAAAATAGATGAGACAATTAAAAGAAAAAATACAATGGAAAACTAAAAAAAATGATATTGAAAGTGAAAATACCAACTTAACATATATACTTGAGCCATTAGGGATATGACAATGTGAATGTAAATAAACATGGGACATTCGTTGCACATGAAAAACTGAATTGGTAAGTAACAACATTTTTGTGGGTGTGGATATAAATATATCTTTTTAAATATAAGAATCATTTAAAAAAAATAAAGATATTAAGAAAAGCATATATGAAATGAATATAAAAAAGAACTTAAAATAATAATAGTTAGAACTTACAATATTGGCATGAAACCAAAATGGGATAAGTACAAGTGTAGACACAAAGGAAGTTATTTCTAGTGGATGATGGTATATTTTGTTGATGTACATGGCAAAAGGTTGAGAGACAAATAGAAAGCTACGCTATGAATTATGAGGAAAATAAAATAATAATATGATAATAGTGGAAGACATTGTTTTAATGAAAAATTAGATGTGAAATATGATGATCAAGTATATCAAAAAACACATATATAATTAGATAGAGAAACTACAAAAATCCTTCATAAAAAATTATTTGAGAGAAAAAAGAATCATCTCACATGAGGTACTCAATGTAATTGGAGACACATAGAAAAATGATTCTATATAAATAGAAAATGGAAACAATGGATTCTAGTTAAAATTAACCAAGTTGCATTAAAAAGGAGGTCGTCAACATGGCAACATCGTCGTTGGGGGAGTGTACCAAGTCGTCAGGTGTGTGGGGGTAGTGTAGCAGTGCATTATGCATGTCGTGCTTTCCTAACACTCGATCTGGGTGCACATGTATGAATAATATCATTATCACATCCATTTCCAAATATATCAAGATTGAACAGATGCAATGATAACAACCATTGCATTGTAGTGTTTTACTTTTCATAAATAATTAAGGCAATGTACAATAATGTTCCATGTAAACAAAATGATGACTGTGAGTTAGTCTTTTTTACCAATTTCCTCACCTTAATTACAAACACTATAACTTGTTTATTCTGAAAAATTTATTGGCAGTACCCACATCCCAAGCCACGATAGAAGAGAACGATTATCTTTCAATAATTTTAATTGAAGAAATATATATTAATTAAAATCAACTACTAATTTATGAGTTCTTACATGATATAAGTCATTTAAAAATCAAAAGTATAGAAGTTTTATATTTAAATAAAGTCTCATTTGTCTACATCACTCTCCTTCTCCATTCCATCCAACCACTTGTGGTTGTGCCTTAATTGCTTCAAATATCTTCCAATTTATTTTTAGTATCTCTCCCTTCCATCTTACCTTTGGTGACCATACCCATATGATGCTAGTCATATCGATGGATGTTGTTCCTTGTATTCCAACAACCCATTGTTGAGTTCTTTTTAAATATTCATTGTACAAAACTGTGGTTTTTCTCAATGTTCTCATGGGATTCCACCAATGAACCACTACCTTGTATCTTTCAGCAACATAATTCAAATATTTGTAGACATTTCCCTCTGCACTGCCCAACCATATTGCAGAATGTGTGTTTGATGATCCTATTATGAGAATTTGTCCCTCAACAACATCTTATCTTTGAGAGTGTTCATCTCAGGGCTTGTACATAGCAGTCTAATGTAGCGATCCTTAATAGTGTGGATATTATCCCTCAAGTATGATTCCATGAATTTATGTGTGGGTTGTATATGAGCGATGTTTTTTATTTCCTACATTGCAGATGTCTAGAAATTATTAATTGAGTCCACATTGTTCATAAAGTGTGTGCCCAAAACTTTTAAGATATTCTCCAACTAAGTTATCTTTGGATGCCAACATCGTTCTCCTCCCTTGTCAATCCCTTTCTTCCAAAATGAAATGTATGTTTCCAATCCTTTTTTTATTCTTCAATATAAGAAGGTATATTTATTTATAAATTTGACAGTTGAAGTTGCTAGGTAAATTAAAGAATGAATCTTAATGACCTCTTTTCAATTTTGGAAAATGAGAACCTTCGAATGTTTATAAAGGTAACAAGAGGGTTAAGTTAAGGGTGCCCATTGTTCCCCTCACTTTTATCAAACTAATTGACACTTTGGAAAGTCCCATCAAATATGCTATATCTAACACCCTCGTAGTAAGTATATAAATCCATAAAAACTTTAATCTAACCATACAATTTCTAATTATATCAATTTCTAAAAACTTTAATATAGTTGCCCATATTTAATTCATGAAGATATATCAACCTTTTAAGACCAAAAAATGTAGGAGAAGCCCCATAGTGCATAAAGATGCATTTTAACACTTTATTAACAAGGTAAATGTAGCGACCTAATTAACTCAATTCTATTAAATCCATAAATTTATAACAATAAACTTCTACTTCTACGCAGAAAACTCAGTAATTCATTTCAATTCAACATATACGCATGTTAAATTAATTAATGAACAATAATTTCATAATAGACTAAGAATTACTTAACAGAATAATACAAATTTACCTCTTCCTGATGCTAACTTCTCCATTGACCCAGTTTTCCAGCCTGTTGCTTTGCTTCTGCCTGATGCACTGACCCACTCTGCCCAAACCGACTATCCTCCCAACCAGCTAGGAGCAGCCTATCCGGCTCCCTAGCTCTAGGAAACCGAAAGGAATCCTGGCCCCTGTGCCCAAAACCCCTAGCAACTCGGTGCCCCCTGTAATGATACTCAAAGACTTCAGAACTCAACCACAGAACCACAAATGCCAAGCCAAGAAACCAGTACTCCCGTCCCCCTGCAAAATGCTTCCTCCTCCCCAAAATAAAATCCTCCTCCCAAAAGAATGCCTTCCACTGTAAGGCTCTCCCCGTCATATTCCCCCTTCACCAACTCTTCCTTTCATTAATTTCATTATCCATTTATTTATTATCTTATCCCCTTGTATTTATTATCTTATCTTATCTTATCCTTACATTTAATGTCCTATCCCCTCCAATTAATTATAATTAATAATCCTATACATTTATTTAAGCAGGGTCGTTACAGTAAATCACGATTTTTTCTTAATATAAGCTTAAGAATTGATAGGAAATTCGAAGAGTAATGGATGTTAATCTTAATCTAGCATTTTAGGGAAAAGTTTAACTATCCTCATAAATTAATACTGAGTTGTGAAGTGGAAGAAAAAAATTAATTGTCGTCCTTGTAAACTAGAATTTAGTCAACTTTCTCTTGTTATTTGAAGTTGCTCATTAATCATGTCAATGATATGACGCAATGCGGTGAGCGTGGATCGAACACGCATCTGACTGTGATTTTGAAGGATGGGACAATACACCAACCCTGTAAAATAAAAGCTCATGGTATAAAGCTGCTTTTATACATGGAAATGGATGAATGTATAAAAGCTTTTGTAGGATACAAGGATTTAGGGGACTGAACCCGACGTGAATCGAACACGCAACCTTCTCATCTGGAGTTAGACGCGCTACCATTGCGGCACAGATCCATGTATATGACTAAGGGGTAGTCATTGTTTTCAGGTAACTTAGTTCTTTATTATTTACATTCAAACTTGGTTGTTGCGCCACAGATCCATGTCTACCTCTGTTGCAAACTATCTTTCATGGAATGCGGTGAGAGGATCGAACACATGACCTGATCTTCACAGCTGACTGTTGACAACTGCTGCTAGCAATAAATGGATGAATGGTGCGTCTATCTCTACGATCTATCAGCGAATGTTCCACATTAAGCCAGAAAACTGAGAGGGTGTTAATAGAAGAGCATGACTAAAAATTGATGATCATAAACAATAGTTAATTGGTGGAAGAATTGTTTTGACAATGAAAGAATAAAAGTAATTTATTAAATTAAGCAAAGAAGTTATTTAGATAATATGCGAGAAGTAAACTACACAACATAAACTAGAGAGTGTGAGAGTAGATATATCTAAATATAATGTATTTTCAAAATATACTAAAATTGATAACATACACAATAACAACTTTAGAATTAGATGGTGAATGATAAACTAGATAATGCAAACTTGAACACCAAAAATTTCTCAAAATCTAAGTAAAAAGAGCATATGAGCTCTTATACCATTAATCCAAGATAAGGTTAGGTTAGGAAGGGGACCTTGGTGGTTCACTATTCTTTAATTTGTGAGAAAATTGTTTAACTATACAACTTGGTCACATTAAGCCAACAAAGCCAAGAAGGTCACTATAGAAGAGAATGATTGAAAGACGATTATTATGAAAAAAGTATTAAAGGAAGCAATATTTCAATAATGAAAGTGAAAACATGATTTATTCAATGTAGAGTAGATGTTTAGATGATTATATGTGATGAGTGAAGTAAATGGAAAACATTAAAGGGGATGCATGTAGATATGTACATAGTTATGTATTTGTAGAATATAGTAAGTAGTGATAAGAGTACACAATAACAACTTAAAAATCTAAATGTGTTAAGAACATATATGTAACTTATCTATGTGGATTAGATAGTGAACTGGGGATGTATGTAGATATGTGCATAGCTATGTGTTTGTAAAATATAGTAAGTAGTGATAAGAGTACACAATAACAACTTAAAAATATAAATGTGTTAAAAATATATATTTAACTTATATAGGTGGATTAAAGATAGTAAAGAATAAGATAGAGAATGAAAACCCAAACACCAAAGATTTCTCAAATATATATATATATATATATATATTATTATTATTATTATTATTATTATTATTGCTATAGAATTGAGTTATTTTTATGCAACACCAAGGAAGGTAAATAATGGATATCCTCATCATTGCCTAAGAATCAATACACACTATTAAAAAGGGAGAAAATACAAAGGAATGAAGCCTACAATTTACCTAGGAAAGTCCAATGACGAAGTCAATTGATCCTTTCTTTAAAAAATATAGATAGCCCTTTGGTTTTAAATTAATAATGATAGATTCCCCGGATGGGGTGTTACAATGTTCATTATGACGATACGACAGGTGGAAAACGACGTCGACACCTGGCGCAGTTTTCCCCTTTCAAGGATGATGGCCAGAGCTTGGTTTGATTACTAGATTGAATGCAGAAATCTGAGATCATCTATGTTGAGTACGATAGAGGAGGAAACCCAGGTGCTCAGAGCAGGTGACTTGAATGATTTTTTATTTCCCGTTTGTGTTAGCAGTTAACACGATTGAAAAACAAAAGTCCACCCTTGACGTCTATAAGCCCATTATGTTGTTGAAGGGAATTCATCAAAGAGTTAGTTGTGGTGCTATTTTTGTTTCCAATATGACTCCCCTCTATACATTTCGTACATGTGTATCCTTCTCCGCGTACTTGGTTTCTTATTCCCAGTGAGCATGCCTAGTGAAATAGGAAGAGTGTGTTGAGGAAATGGTGTATTTCAATGATTTGGAGTATAGTTATCAAATTCGTTCGGATTTGTGAAAAAAAATTGAAAATTCTGCTACTCGGTTCGATTCACGAATTAATACGTAAATTTGTAGTTCGATACGGGAATATTGGGTTGATTGCCAAAAAAAATTTAAACCCCTCTAACTTTGGCGTACCTTTGATCAATTGAGAAAGAGCCCTTCCATGTGGGACTCCTAGATCATTATGGGGGTAGGAACAAAGAAAGATCTCAAATTCGTATTAGATATGATGTGATGCATATATATCTCGCAGGAACGAAACATATTTGCAACAATCTCGAGAGATGTGTTCTACTTCATCGCAATGATAACATCGTATAGGGCCACCTCAACTGCGAGGTGAAAGCATGATTATTTCTCACGTGGTCCCTTAATTTTCAAAGGTGGGAGATGAATAGGTGGTCCCCTAATTTGAATTCAATTTTATGAGTGTCCAACTGGCAACCTTGCAAATCGATCTCTCGTCATAGCTTACATGCTTTTGCAATATGTCCTTTAGTCATGTAATATTTACATTTTAACTCTACCCAAAGCTTAACTAATTTATTTAGTAGTGAGAGGTCTGAAATATATGGAAGGTGGGACCACAACAGAACAATTAAAAAGTTTAAAAATTCAAATAAGTTATGTAATTTAATTTTAAAACCCTAAAACACATTTTGGATGATAGCAATAGAGTTTTGGTCCACTACAAACAACGGATAGTACTAGTGTTGGATTAAGGTTATGTTATGTTGTGGAATTTGGACAATGAATTGGAAAGTTGAAAGTTGTGTAATGCTCACCATGACATAGGCATATAACGGTTTTGGCTTTCCAATCTATTGGTGCCCATCTACAAGTAAATAGCTTCAATCTTCCTGAACTTTGAATGAACTTCCGCATAAGGATTTACTTCAAAGAATATCAATCTACAAATTTATGAGCCTCCTTATTTATGATTATTATGGTAGTGTTCTATTATTCACCTCTTTATATTTGAAGTTAATGAGTTGGTCCTTTAACATGTATAGCGTCTGAAAAGAAAATACAATAGATTCATAATTCCATTTGTAGTCTACATAACAGGATTAAAAACAAATTTTGAGGGACCTGTGAAGTTTTGAATATAATGATTGTCCATTTTAATTTTATAAATTTAATAATAATTTGAAAAAATGTATATTTGAGTATTTGTAATATATATACTTCCGAATTTTTCCTGTATTGGATTTTAGGAACTCAAATTTTTTTAATTCGAATTTGAATTTGAACTTGATAATTATGATTTGAAGGCAGATACAATAGCTCTTCCCTTATTACAAGTACCCAGGTTGATGAAAACAAAAAACTTTCAAACTTGCAAGTTGACTTGCAGGAGAAGAAAGGTAATAAGGAAGCGACAAAGTATTAGGGATGAATAGTGGAATGGGATGAATCAATTATGGGAACTGGCACTGGGGATGTTTGCATCACCTCGAAGCCTAGCTCTGTTGAAGAGATGCAAGGTCTAAGACAAGGAAGTTCATAT
>JZKD02S0418425.1:143726-170545 GCA_000966675.3 Picea glauca | reverse complement strand
ATATATATATATATATATATATATATATATATATATATTGCTTCGGGTAAAACAATTGAAGGTTAATTGCTCTCTTTTATTCTAGTTTGGGACATGGATTTTTGCCAATATTTTTTCCACAATAAACAAGTCATAGTGTTAGCAGTTAAGTGAGGAAGTTGGTAAAAATGATTAACTCGTAGTTGTCATTTTATTTATTTGGAACATTATTGTACATTAATTGCCTTAAACTTTTATAAAAAATGCAACTCTACAATGAAATGATTCTTATCACTTGTTTTCATTTATTGTATTTCTTCAATCTTGATATATTGAACAATGTATGACATTGATATTATGCATACACATACAAAAATAAGATGTTGATAATTGTACATTAATCTTGGATTTAGATATTATATATACATTAGAAAATAAACTCAAAGTATTGAAATTCAAATACACATTATAGCAATTTGATATTTGACACTTTTGGAAACAAAATTCACAATTTTGGAATCAAAATTGACACTTTTGGATTTTCAAAATTCACACTTCAGACTCAAAATTTTCACTTTCGCAATTGAATTATTTGAAATTCACACTTTCACAATCGAAATCCACACTTTTGAAAGTTTAAAGTATAAATTGATTATTACCTTTGAGGAGTGCAAGGGTGGGCAAGCCATCAAGTTTGGACTTGATACACTTAATTTCTTCGGCCATTTGTTTATTCCATGGAACTAGATTTTTATTCAAACTTTGACAAAAAATGGTTGTGTCCTTTACTTGTTCTTGATAGAAGTTTTTGATGTAGTTTGAAGAACCCAAAAATATCAACAGTTAGGTCTTGTTCATAATAATATCAGGGAAATATTTCCATTTAAAGAAAGCATGTGGCAGTAAATTTTTGTGTCCTTCCTTTAGTTTATATTCTTACTTATTAGTATAAATTTAATGAAATTAGCATTGACCTTTTAATTTTCTTACAAGTTGGTTGGAAGAGGTTTAAATCCCTTTGAAATTATTACCCTCATTTTCGATAAATGATTACATGACATTCTCTACATAAAAATGGCATAGTAAGGCATATTAATAATGGATAATACTGTTTTCAGATTTCTGTGGTGAGTAGTTTCGAGGTTAATTGTCGGATAATCCACAGTTGGTGTCATTTTTGTCATTGACGTTTCGAATTTGAATCGGGATTCATCATCAGGACTAATCGTCATTAAACCTGGGGACGAATCGGGATTCATCATCAGGACTAATGGATAATACTATTAAACCTATATCTTAATAGGGTGATTTTAATCTATGGTCATTATACCTTGGGATGTTTGCAGTGGTCAAGATCATGACTTGCACAAACATATTTGATTGATCCATATATTGGTGGCATGGATCTACTACAAGCCCAAGGAAGGTTTTTTTCCTTAACTTTGTAAGCATGCATACAATTAGTACACCATTGTTATAGTGTCATTTGCCACTACACATGCATATCATGACTCATTGTCCTATGTTACATCCCTTTCCTTGTTTGCAAGACTTAAATCTTATTTTTACTCCAAAATTTATTTAAAAATCCTAATTATCAAAGTGTATGTGACTTTCCTTAAAGAAACTCGCATACATGGGTTTCGTATTAGCAACCCATGCAGATGTTAATTTTGGCTCAAAAAAAGATAATCCCGACATTTTGGGTGGATTTTGTGTTTTTTCTTGTTCCCTAACCTCCTAAATCTAGTACATAATGACTCCAACAATCAAAATGGAGTATAAAAGAGATCCTTGGGGTGGAGGAAAAACATGACTAAGAAATGCACCATTTTGTTGGCATTTTGAAGATTGTCCCCTCTGCCTGGAAACCCCCATTTCTAGAATTTGCATTCTCCTTATCTTTTCAAGAAGAACGCCTTTGTCTTCCTTGGACCTGCTAGAGTGCATAGTGTTGGAGGCACTCCTATACATTTTCAGCCTCGGGTGGAGGAACTTGCAGCCTAGTTCCAGGACTGTGTCGTAGTAGTTAAAGGATTTTCATAGGATTGTATTGAAGGAGTTCTGGAGTGAAAGAGATTAAACATGATCTACTTCAAACATAGGATTCTAGGTATCCTCTCTATATCTTTTGCAAGTTAGTTATTGCAAGTAGTTATTTTTAATTCACTATCTAATTAGAGCCTGAGAAAAGTTTCCTTGGGTTCTAATCTGTTGTGGTTCTGACCCAAAAACCATAGGACATAAATTTCCGTAACAACCATTGAATATTTTGATATAGTAAAAAGGTGCAACATTTTGAAACTAATGATATGTTTATGCTTTTATATCTTTTCATACACACACACACACACACACATATATATCTTATTTTCAAATCATTTTTTCCTAATAATTTTTAGTTAAATAAAATGTTTAATTATAGAAAATTAAATAAATAAATTTTTTAGAGTAAAAGATTAGTATTACCTCAAAAAATTGAACACTATACATATGCTAGGGGACCTAGAATCTGTCTTGCCAACAATGGAAACCAAAACCAGACCCAGGCCTAGTTTAAAGTTGTCCATAACTATCCTAGTTATTGTAACCAAAATGTTCAAATAACTAAAAACATTACAAAAGTGGCATGTATGCTTATATAAGCTCGAGTCTATCATAACAATAAAAAGAGTAAAAACAATAGTAAAAGAAGCTTCATACTCCAAAAGCGCTAATGTCCCCATCCTCGGGAGGAGAATGATGCCAAGTTGAAGTGATGATGATGGGTTGGTATAAAGTAGGGCAACATCGGTTGACATACACGCCTGATAAGGAGTCGAAGAATGCATACAACTTGTGACCAATGATTTCATGTATGAAAAGTTGATCAACAATATCCTAGCACATGTCAAAGATTAATTGCAATTGATCCACTGAGAAGCCGCACAAGGGAACCTCTTATATTTGTGTGGGATCTTCCAGTGAAATCATGGTATCCTGAAGGGAAGTAGAAGAATCCATTTCTTCAATGACCATTGAAACTTCCTCTTCTATAAAATCACAACCCCATTTCTCCTCAGTTGATTGAGCTGATAGAATACCACCATCTGGAGTTTAATTGGCCTGCAAACTTTGTCTGGATGATTAGTTGATACCTGCAGGAGGCATCACAGAAGTTCCAATAGTAACCTAGAGAGGAGCAAAGGGAAGTTCCTCTTCTAGGAAAACATGACCCCATACATCCTCTTCATGGTTCTGTACCATGGGAGGAAGCTCGGTCAAAGGTGAGGCGGGAGGAGATGACATACCAAGTGCGTTCAAGGTGGGACAAGCAGGGTGATGAAGGTTAGCTAAGTACTTGTAGTAGTTTGGACCTCGCATGGGAATGTCATGCTCTCAAGGAATGTCGGCGAGAGGAAAGTTAATAAGATGGATGGAGGGGGGAGGCCAAACAAACAACTAATCATGCTAGAGCCACACCAAGGGAGCAAGACTAGTGAATATAGAAAAAGGAGAACATAAAATGGAAAACACGGGCAAAAGAAGGGAAATAAAACCAATCTGATACATTAAGGTAGCCTTTAAACTAGAGGTGACAAAAATCACATCCATGGTACACCCTCAAGTGAAATCCAAGACCATGCGAACTAGAGAAATAAGCTTCCCATGAAGCCAAATCTTCCACTTAAGGACCCAATGTTAATGTCGTGCCTCAGAGATAGGAATATAGGAGGGGAGGTGGATAAAGGCATCATGATGTTTAATTGCATGGCTGAAAAGGTGGCACCCCATGTGGGGAAGGGAAATCTAGTTGAGATAGGTCGAAGCATTACTTGAGAAAAGGATGGTTAGGGAAGAGGTTGGAATCTATGAAAATATATTTTCCAGATAATGAGACCCCTTCATTTTCTAACTTATCAATGACTTCATTTTCCTCTGAACGAATATGAGAAGGGATAAGAATAAGGTTAGGGTGAAGGGGGAATGAAAGGTTTCTAGAGAGTTTAGGTGATTTCATCTGGGGGAGACTTTTGTGGGGTCGAAGCCATTCATAATTTTGGTGGCCAAAGTGATAATGACTTGGGAATCCCCTTTGATAACAAGTTGATTCGGTCCCAAATAGGAAGCTAGTTGAATTCCTCTAAGAATACCCCAAAGCTAGATATAATTGTTTGAATCCCACCCTAGATATCTAGCCATTATATGGTTGATTTTCCCACTATTATTTTCTATTACCACTCTGAATCTGACAGGACCTAGGTTTCCTGTAGAGGCGCCATCAAAATTCATTTTTTGGAAACCTTGTGGCGAACATTGCCAGGTGATGGGACTGTGAGTGGGTGGAGGACATGTCTATATTTTATCCTTGTACAATTATTTATTGCAAACATATATTCACTAAAAGAACTGAAAATATACAATGGAAAATAAACAGATTACACATAGATTTTTCCCCTAGAAACCCAAACCAGGAAAACCAACATTGTTTGTATTCATCTCATCATACATTGTTTACAATACAATATACATATAGGATCCGGTGACATCCAAAAACCTAATTCAATGACCTGGATTAGTTAACAACCCTAATTCCTTAACCGGAAATAGAAAACCATCGACAAAAAACCATGTGCCGAAAAAATGCCCAAAACCACACACTAGTTCTAGTCGTGCAAAGAATATAACACATATCCAACAAAGAGGATTGATGTTGTAAATGGGTTGAATTGGGTTAAGGTTCATGTGCCACTAAGAAAGGATAATTCTTTTACTAGGGTTACAATAGAGGTATTCTTGGGACCATTGTTGAGATCTGATCGTTTCTTGAGTGTTGTCAAAAATCTTAGACCAAGCATATGAAGGTGAAGAGGACTTTGAGATGAGGACACACATGTTTCTTTCATTCCAGTTATTCCAAACAACGAAACCTGGTAGCATATGCCATATTATATTTAGAATTGGATTGTCGAAGGTTGTCAGTCCCCAGTTCTCAATGGTGTGAATGATGTTGTGCCTTGCTTTGCTTGTTTTTCTCATAATTTGGGCTACTTGGTCCCATATATCAACACTAAAAGGGCATTGATTTAAAAGGTGATCCATGGATTCCTCTTATTGCATACAAAGAGGGCAGGTGGAGGGCCTGATAAATCCCCTTTTTTGAAGAGTATCCCAAGTTAGAATACGATTATGGGCTAGAAGCCATAGGAAGGTGGAAATCTTTGGCCAGAGGTGTGATTTTTGAATATTATGCCATATATGTTCCTTTAGTTGAATATGAAACTGGGATTTAAGATTGTAGGCTTCTTTAATGGTAAAGGAGTTGATGGAAGAATGACCCCAACGCAAAATGTCCTCGCCCTCTCAAGTGTGAATCTTCCTCATAATGTTTTCCTTGTGTCAAGGCTTAAGATCAGAGTCTGTTGATAAATTGAGATCATTGTGTGAGAATTTCCAATTTCTCCAAAGAGAGGGGTGGGGTTTGTCCTTCCATAGGTATACAACCTTTAAATTGTATTTGTTTGGAATTTTAGCCTGGATATGGTGCATGCTTTCCATGGATTTCAAAGGAGGAAATTGTTTCCATGAATCCAACCAGAAAAGAACTTCTTGACTATTTCTTAGTTCCCATAAGGCATGTTCCTAGATGAGGGGGTGATTATGCCAGGATGCATTCGATATGTTGGAGTCAGGAATCTGATCACTCATCCTTATGAGTTGAGCCTCATTGATTTGAGGGGCATATTTGTACTTCCATAACCTCACCCATAACTCTTTCGGGTGCTTTATCCACCACCACCAAATTTTGGCCCCCATTACTTCATTTAGCAAGCACGGGTCATGAAGACCAAGACCCTCATTTAGCTTTGGTTTGCATATTTTTTCCTAGCTGAACAAAGCCCAATTTTTCCCAGGCTTGTGACCTTGCCAAAGAAATTTTCTTTGAAGATTGTGAATAGTTTTGAGCACATATTGAGGGAAAACTAGGGTAGAGAAAATGTAAATAGAAATAGCTTGGAGGACAAACTTGATTAGCACAAGGAGACTAGCCAGGTTGAGAGTACAAAAGGTCCAAGAGTTCAAATGGTTGTTTAGAGATTAAATGAGAGATTCCTAAGAGATATATCTTGTTGGGCAATTGGAGATGGAAATGCCAAGATAATTGGATAGAAGGGAGCTCCAGAGAATGCCTAGTAGTCGAGAGATATGGTGTTGTATGGCGAAAGCGGTGTTGATGAAAAAGAGTTGTGATTTGGAAAGGTTGATAGAATTTCTTGAGGAATCACTAAAATCATAAAGGATGTTTTCTTCAGATAGATTCAGAATATCCACAGTATTATTTTTTGTTTGTCGATGTTTCGGATCCATAACAAGATCCATCTTTAGGACACAATTTTTGGGTTTGATATGAGAAGAGGCATAACATTGTAAGGGTGCCAATTAACATGGGATCATCCACAAATTGATTGTGGGAGGTTGTTGGGCCATGGAGGGGAAGGCCTTGAAGGGAATTGTTTTCAATAGAGGCTTTGATATAGCAACCTAGTCCTTCAACCATGATGATGAAGAGGAAGGGGGAAAGGGGGTCACCTTGGAAGATTCCTCTCGAGGAGGAAAAATGATTAGAAGGAACTCCATTTACAAGGATGGAAAAGAAGTCTGAAGAGGTGAGGTTGAGGATCCAATTGATCCATTCATCACTGAAATCAAAAGCCAAGAGAAGAGATTGCATATATTTCCAGCTTAATCTGTCAAAATATTTTGAGAGATCAAGTTTAATGAGCATAACTGGAGTTCTGGTGGATTTGAGTGAGTGAATAACCTCATGTATCAATATAACATTGTCCATTATTTGGCATCCTTCAATATAGCTCGATTTCTCCTTAGAAATAATGAAGGGGAGAATAGACTTGAGCCGGAGGGCATTTACTTTAGTGATGATTTTGTAGAACATGTTGCATAAAGCGATTGGCCTAAATTGTTGTAGATGGAAGACCCTTTCCTCTTTAGGAATAAGAGTAAGGAAGGTGTCATTGAGAGATGATAGTACTTTTCCAGAAGCACGAGATTCCTCAACAAGTTGCTAAACCTCATCCCTAACCATTGGCCAGTGGTAGTGAAATAAATCATTTGTAAATCCATCAAGTCCCAGTGCTTTTCCCATAGGAATATCCTTCATAGGTTGACCCACCTCCTTAATTTAGATAGGCCTCATGAGTGCCTCATTTTGTTCATAGGAAATGAGCATTGGAATGTGTTGGGTCATACTATTTATGGCTCAAGATCTATCGAGGATCAGTTCTGAGAGTAGATTTATGTAGTAATTAATAATTTCATTCTCCATCCCTTCATGGTCCATGATTGGTATCCCTTGATCATTTTCCAACTGGTGATGTGATTGACATATCTCTTGTGTATTATGGAGTAGTGGAAGAACTAGGTGTTCTTTTCTCCTTCTTTGAGCCATTGCACTCTCGATTTATGTCTCCATAGTATTTCCTCTTGCTTATATCTTTCGTCTAGTTGTTGTTTGAGAAGCTCATCTTCATCCTACAGAGACTCTGATTGGCCTTTAGAAATGAACTCTTTTTTAATTTCTTGCGTGTGTTGCTCGATAGATATTTAGGCCTGGAATATGTTGTCGAAAAAAAAATTTGTTCCATTGTCTAAGATGTTGTTTAAATTTCTTTACCTTATGTTGGAATTAGTACATTAATCTTCCATGAGAAATTTATGTGTTCACCCACCATGTGTTGGAAATTTCCTGGAAGTTCGGGTGAGAGAGCCAAAAAAATTCAAATCGAAAGGTCTTGAATTTGGGGGTACTGACCGTGTCGATCCAAAATTGAACTGGCCTATGGTTTGAGCCTAAATTTGGAAGAATATTTTCTTCAATTAGGGGCCCTCCAAACATCATGGATTATGATATGAGGAATCAATCTAGCCAACAATCCATCTGGTGAGTACTAGAGTGCCTATTAGTCCATGTGAAGGTGCCATTTTTTGTTTTGATGTCTATCAAGTGCAGATATTCTATTGTGTTCTGAAAGTTTTCATTGTCCTTATCCAATCTTTTGATGTCGCCTTTATTTTCTTCCAAGGAGAGGATGATGTTGAAATCGCCCCTATGATCCATTTTTGTTGTCCCACCAGGTTTCCCAAATATGAAAGGGTTTTCAAGAAGCTGTCCTTTTCTTGTGTTGTCTAAGGTTCATATGCATTTGTTAGTACCACCTCCTTATTGCATCTAATCGATCTGTATTGGGATGATAACGTCCATGTTGTAGAGTAAAAATTGTCTAAGATTACAGTCGCAGGGTTCCATAGAATAATGATTCCCCCAACTAATCCATTGGAATCATTATATACAAAATTTCTCGGATGCTAGCATCACGTGAAGACATCTTCAATAGTGGTTCTTATGCATTTTGTTTCCTAGAGAAAAAGGATGTTTGGTTCCTATTCCATTATACAATTTCGAAGAACCCTCTGTTTAGTTCTTCCATTTAAGCCTATGATATTCCAATAGAGAATCTTCATGATGATGGGGGAAGGAAGGGGGGAGAAGAAACCCTCAATGAGATTTTGTATTTGGCCCGAGTTAATCATGAAATTTCCTACGTATCTGATGAGTTTTTGAGTTGATTTTTTCCCTTGTCGTTTCCCTTCCCATGGTATTTTCCTTGGGTATTTTACTAGATCTAATCTGATGCCCAGTCAAGATGTTGCACCTGTTGTTGAATCTATATAAACTTTGTGGACCTTGTGAAGTTTCTCTAGGGGAAGAGATTGCAGTTATTTCCTATTTTAAGCATCCTAAATCCTCTCCAGGTCAATGTTGGCTAGGTCTCTTTCACTTACATTCATGTCCATATCTCCCCCATCGTCTGTGAATTGGTCCACCTCCATTTGAATTGGAGAGCCAGGCTATATGATATGTTCCAGAATTGGTTATGGAATCTGCTTTGTTTTTCCTTTCGTGTTATCTTGGTTATCATGTTGATGGGGGTTTTCCACCTCTTGGGAGTCAGCCAGTTAATTTAAAATTTAAAAAGAGTTGTTGGTGGAGGCATTTTTTCTTTGCATATGACCTGATCCTCTGGGGTTTGTTTTCTTCCATCCTTGCACCCAGGTAAAACCATCTTTTTGTTTATTGTGCTCTTCCTTGGAGGGACATGAGGGGATATCTAATGGAAAATCCCTGAAGAGATGATCGTGCCCATGGCACTTCCTACAACGGAAGGGAATATGCTCATAGTCGATGGTTTATGTCCATTCCTCATCCTGGTATTCAAGGGTTAAGAATACCGACAAAGCTTTGGAGACATTCATGTAAACACAAATACAAGCATATGAGGTGTACCTTCTATGACGGGTAGCCTCTGAAGATTTGACATACCTGCCCAGGGTGTTGTCAATGCCTATGAGGATTTCTTCTAACTAGAATTCCTGAGGAAGGAAGTAGAGATGGATCCAGACAGGTGCAAAGGAGAAGTATTATTTTTGGGGGGTTGAAGTGATGTGCCCAAAATCTTAAATACAACTTTATCGAATTAAAAAAATATGGACCATTTTCAAAGACTAAATCTTTGTCCTCAAAATTGAAAAAAATGATAGTAAAAACAAATTAAAATAAATATTAAAATAACTATAAAAATTAATTATTATTAATATTAATTAAAATTACAAAAAAGTATATATAAATATTAAAATAACTATAAAAATTAATTATTTTTTTTTTGTTTGTTAATGTGACTGAACCTGTTGGCATCGGAATTAACCTGTGGCTTGAGAAACCGTAACTCAGGGGCATCTAAGCCGTCAAAATCACCCGGGGATCGTACCCGGCCTGAGCCACACCAACCCTTAACGTGGTTGGATTTTTTGTCCCCGCAGGTTTCGAACCAGTGACTTTTCAACACGGAGTGGCTTAACAACACACTCCGTCACCGATTGTCCTCGACTTTCCTACACCTCGGGGACTAAAAATTTGAAGGACATGGGGGTGGGCTTTGATCCACTTATGTGTGCACGGGTCACGATACCATTTAATATGGTATCTCTGGGTGCAACCACATGTTCAACCACTACCTCAAGGTGTCCCCATGGCTCCACGTAAAGCCCTCACGAAAATTGAACCTTGCCCAATGGTGAAAAACTCCTCGCTTTCCACCATTGGATCCAACCCCATTGGGCCTATAAAAATTAATTATTATAAATATTAATATCAATTAAAATTATATAATATATATATATGAATGATTAAAAAAATATTTTTATAAATAAAAATTCTAATGAAATTGTCATATATCCAATTCCATAGTTTATAGATAGCATAACAGGACTAGATCGAAGCGAGGGGAATCTTCTTAATGCGTACAAAGAAATGTACAAATTAAAGAAATGTAAAAATTAAGAGTGGAGACAATTTCAACTCATTACAAATCACATATATGTGATGTAATGGTTAGTTGTAGAAATTGAATACTTGCACTGATTTCATTTTCATTTTATATGATTTTATTCATGCAATTAAATAAATAAATTATTTTTAATTTACACTTTAAAAAAGAAAATTAGGTAAATAAAATTTTAAAATGAAAATTAAGTAAATAAAATTTTAATGTAATCATATTATTTGGAATATGAAAGAATAAATATTGATATCATTTTTAATATAAAATTAGGTAAACAAAATTTTGAAATGAAAAATGTAATCATATTATTTGGAATATGAAAGAATAAATATTTATGTGATTTTTAATATAATAATTAATTGTATTTTATTTTAATTTTAGATTTATTGAAAGAATAAATATTTATATCATTTTTAATATAATAATTAATTTTAATTTTAGATTTATTTAACATTGAAAGATATTAAAAAGAAATTGAGATGCAAATTTTTCAATGTTTAAAAGATTTTACAATACATTTATTTTGATGTGTGTACGCTAATGGTTACGATCAATATTTCACCTCACATCTAGAGTTTATAATTGTTTACATTAATTTTCAACATGGGCATAATGTTCTATCCTTGAGACCTATTGTAGATTTGGTTGATTTCTACTTCCATCCTGACTTTATTTATCACCTTGATAAATTATGTGTAACTATAAGTGAACCTAAAGACCAATTGATTTGGGAGCCTCATTTTTCAATTTGTTGGATGCTTTGGAGTGACAAGGACGATGACTCCTTACATCATCATATCTACCAGCCTCACATGAGACAAGATGTTGAGTTCACTACCTCAAATCTTGTGTGTCATGTTCCATTGTTAAACCAACTAACCACCATTCGGGTATGTGTTCACCATTGTATGTTATTTCTAGACCTTAGAAATGTATCATCTTAGATTTTATTTAGGGGTTACCCATGAACAAGAGTTAACATGACTAGGTACTAGTTATTGTTTTGTTTTTTTTTCAAAATGACTATCTCAACTCTATGTAAGAAGACAATCACAACCCTTGACATGGTGTGATTGTACTTAATTCATGTTTGGTTCCATTTTGATATACCATATTCCATATTGTATTCTCTTGATTCGATATTTCTCAATGAATTCTAGAATGCTTCATGGTCAATGTTTGACACCAAACACAAGTGCTCTACCACTTTCCACCCTCAAACATATGGCCAAATAGAAGTTTTATCCTAAAAATTAGTTCTTTTTTTGCACTTATGTAACCATGCACATCCTCGCACATGGGATCTGCATGTTATGCATCATACTTACAATAGAGATTGACATAGCTCTATGAAGCATAGCCCTTTCCAAACCTTTTTTTATTTCTAACCATTCAACCTTGTAGATGTATCATTCCTACAACCTGTAGCATCCTCTACTCTTAAGAATATGAAAGAATAATATAGATTTTCAACTTTCATCGTAGATTCAATAAATCCATGAATAGGTCCAATCAATCTTATAGTCCCGATGAAATAAGTATAATCAAAGACATGATGCATATTAAGTGTCTGAGTCTTTCCAAGTAGGTGACTAATTTTGACTACAATTGCAAAAAGAAAGGTTTAAGGTTTTGCATTGAAAGATCAAGTGACTTTGATATGGTCCTTACTCCCTTATCAACGTAGTTAGTGATAATGTTTTCCGACTTGATCTACCACCTTACATGGGAATGCATCAAATATTCAACATTCATCTACTAAAGTCGTATCGCTTGCCTTTGTTTAATGAAGAAATGAAGGTTTCAATGTCTATTGACTTAGATCTAGAACAATTAGCAATAGTTCAAATTGATCAGATCGCCGATCAACAACTTTAGTCTACTCGCCAACAATACATTCTTATGTTTTGGGTTGTTTGAGCCAACTAGTATCCTCATTAACCTAAGTGGTATTCCCTAGAACAATTGAGATTAAATTTCCTTAGATGTGCCTTAAAGTAATGGGGTCCACTGCTTTCTAAGTGGGGATTAATGATCAACATCGCACCTCACATCCAGAGAAGCAAAACCTTTACAACTCCCAAACAAAAGTGTGCAAGTCCTATAGTACTCTTCCTAGTTTTGTCAATCCTTTTACAAGTTGTGATATTCTTAATGGTCATTGATTCCATCTAGATGCAACCCTAACAAATAGAACCTCACTCAACACAACCCAATAGGTGGAAACTCGGGCCATTTGTGACTCAAGTGTCATTTTGTCTACTAAGTAACAATAACAAGTAACTAAACTAATTTAGTTCATACCTTGTAACAAATATTTCTCCATTATAAAAAGGAACACATAGAATATTAGAGATATAAGACTTACTACATAATAAAGTCACTTTATGACTTTAGAATATGTTCATGTTCACTTTTTGTGTAAAGTAATATATCCCATATTCATAAGTGGAAATGATTTTCTTAATGAACATTGATATATAAAGAGGTAAACTCCTTTGTAATAAATGCATGATTTATCCATTGATAATATCATATGATGTTATTGTGAGTATCTTTCTTAGAGCTTAGTTATGTGATTCGACCCTATCTAGGGTTTCCTCATTTAGTGATCTGGCTTATTTCATAATATGGTATCAGAGCAAGAATTTGTATCAAGAGTTATGGGCCTTTGAAATACAAGGTTTCCACTCTTGCGAGTTCAATAGCTTGAGATCCATGAAGTGCCATGATTCGAGGGGCTGCCACCATGAATTTCTTTCCAATTCTCCATTTTATCTAGATCATATTTGTTTTCTCTAGAAGTTGGGTAACTTGGGTCTACTACTAAGGGGGAAGGAGAATAACACAACTCATAAATAGAACTGGAATTCATCGGGTTCCCATCAAATATTTCAAGTCAAACTTCACTCATCATAGGGCCTGAGAAACGTCTTTGGTTTTTTAACTATTTTTTTATGGGAAATTTTGTAGAGAATGGACAACAATGGTGTTGAGGCGACACAGTAAGTTACGGTGATCGTGGATCCCTCTTTTATGGAATGAGTTTTAATGAATATTTTGATCTTCCATTGTGTTCATATTGTTTATTTCTAAGGGGGCACCGATTTGGTTAACGATGAACAGGTTGAGAAGTTATCACAACATCCGTCGGGAGCATCGATGATGGAGAAATTGGTTCCAAAAATAACGATGCATGCTCTCAATTATTTGGATTATCCAAGCTTGTGTCATCTGTCCATGATGAATTCTTCAATGTTCCAGGAAGCCAATATGATCGTGGATCCCTATTTTATGGAATGAATTTTAATGAATATTTCTATCTTCCTTTGTGTTCATATTGTTTATTGCTAAGGGGCCACTGATTTTCTTAACGATGAACTGGTTGGGAAGTTTTCACAACATCTGTCGGGAGCATCAATGATGAAGCAATTGGTTCCCAAAATAACGATGCATGCTCTCAGTTATTTTGACTATACAAGTTTGTGTCATCTCTCCATGATGAATTCTTTAATGTTCCAGGTAGCCAATGACAATAATGCAGACTACTACAACATTTTAAGGGAAAACAATATAGTGGGTATTCAACCTTTGTGGGAGGACCTAGGAAATTTCAATGGTGGGAAGTGGATAATTCGGTTGAATAAGGTTGTCTCGGGAAGGTTTTGGGAAGACTTGGTACTAGCACTGGTAGGAGATCAGTTGAATCATGGTGACTATGTTTATGGTATTGTATTAAGTGTTCTTAAGGGAAATTTCAAAGATAGACAACATATAGCAAGTGTATCTATGATTGAAGATCCACTGGATGTTGATGATGGTGAAGAATCTACTTAAGAAATGGGATTTTATGCATTTTAGGAAGCCTACACTTTGAAGACAGAAAGGGATCAATTCATAACTCAAAATGGATTTTTTCCCAGTTAGTTCAGAATTTGTGGATCCCTCATTAGTTGGAGAGACATGCATGTGGATTGTAGTCTACCAGTGAGGTTACATGACATGCATGTGGATTGATGTCTAGTAATTGACTTCGGGAAATTTGTGATTTGAGAGTTCGGGGAAGTGGAATACGAGAACTCAGGATTTCAACTAAACAACTACACCTTTACAAGGGTTATGAGGCAACTTAGTGGAGCTCAAACTGGTCCAGGAATTGTGTTCAAAGAAGAAGCTTCTAAATGATGTTAACGATCTTTAGTGTTCAGTTTATGTGTTTTACATTTAGTATATATATTTGATTCCAGCATTGTACGCCTTATGGGGGGTATTAGAGATACAAGGCTTACTACATAATAAAGTCACTTTATGACTTTAGAATATTTTAATGTTTATTTTTTGTCTAAAGCAATATATCACACGTTCATAAGTGGAAATGATTTGCTTAATGAACATTGATATATAAGGAGGTAAACTCCTTTGTAACAAAAACACCAGTTATTCATTAATAATTTCATATGGTATTATTGCGAGTATCTTTCTTTGAGGTTAGTTTTGTTTAGATAATAATTTATTGTTTATTTTCTTACATTTATCAATTAATAATTTAATTTAAGTAGTTAGTCTTTCAATAATTTGTTCTCCTTTAATAATAAATAAATCTTATATCCATTTAAAAAAATTGTAAATATTTTTATTACAAAATATTATTAATTTATTAGTTTTTATTATAACTTTAATTTATTTCTTATTAATTTCAAACTCAACTTATTTAAAAAAATTTAAATAAAAATAATATAAGACAAAATACTATTTTTTTCTATCTTAATTTTTAATTCTATTCTTCGTAAATAAACATTAAATGTATTGTTATTTTTTTCTAACTTAATTTTGTATTATATTCTTAGTAAATAAACGTTAAATGTATTGTTGTCCTTTGAGCTCTCTCTCAAATCTAAGAAATAACAATGATTTGGTGAACATGACTTAGGGTTTATAAATTCAATGCATGTTTAAGATGTTTTGATAAGGGATTTTAAAAAATTAAATATTTAATTATAAAATATTTATTTTATTTTATCCAAATTCAACTTACATTCAAACTTTTAAAATACATATTACTAACCATTAAATTTACACTCTTTATTTCCATATATTTTTTTAGGATTTTGAAAATTTTAAAAAACTATATTCAAACTTTTACTTTTAAATAGTTATTACTAACCATTAAATTTACACTCTTTATTTCGATATATGTTTTTTTAGGATTTTGAGAATTTAAAAAAAAACTATATGATTGTGATTTTTATACAATGGGATATCGATATATGTTTTTTAGGATTTTGAGAATTAAAAAAAACAATGTGTATTAAAATTGTGATTTTTATAACATAACGAGGGAGAAGTGATCTGGTTCTGAAGCTAGGGTTTACATTCTGACAGTTGCAGAGGACTGCGGCCACAACATAATGGCCTCGCAGGGGCTCCCGCAAGGCCAGGGGGAGGCGTCGAAGGGCGTCACTTACAGCCAAGTAACGGCCAATGAAGATCTGGCAACCCGAGTGAAGCGACCGACCTTCGAAACGCCTCCAGAGATGCGCGCGCAACTGATAGTCGAAGGAACATTCAAAGATCGGGACACGGATATGGACCCGACTAAGGAAGACAGCCCTGCACCAGCCTCGGCTCCTTGGATCCCCGGTAAGTGCATTCCACAAGCTCCAATCGCCCCAAAATATGTCATCAACTCGCCCCGTATAGAGGAGCAGAAACAATTTATGCAAGATAATGCCCTGATAGGGAAGTTCCTAGGGCTATGGCCCTCGGAAAGAGAACTAATCAAATGGATACAATATTGGTGGAGACCAAAGGGGCATTATGATCTCCAACTAGGATCGAAGGGTTTCTTCACGATCATCTTCCACAATCTCGAAGACAGAAACCGTATCTTTGATGGGGGGGCCTATTTTTTCAACTCGGCAGGACTCTTCTTAAGATTCTGGATAGAGAAGTTCAGTCCTAAAAAGGAAGATTTCACCCATGCGCCGGTCTGGATCAGGCTGTACTCTCTTCCCCGGGAATTTTGGCTGGAGGAAGTTCTAGCTGGCATAGGCAACACCATCGGTATTTATGTTAAGTCCTCTGAAGCAACTAAGCAGAGACGATACACATATTATGCCTGAATCTGTGTGTATCTAAATATAGCCAAGCCGCTCCCGGGCTCCATTATGCTGGAATATCATGATGAGGACTGGGCTCAAACCATAGATTACGAACACATACCCTTCCTCTACAGGAAATGCCACGAGCATGGACATCTCTTCAGGGAATGCCCACTCAACAATACGCACAAGGAGGGGAAACCAGAAAATGGCCAGGACAAGGAGGGATTCACGCAATAGGCATGACGCAGACGACAGGGCAGAAGAAAGAAACCAGCTCAGGTAAGTAAAGACCCTTCCACCAGCAATAAATTTGCAATTTTACAAGATAATCCAGAGGAACCTCCAAACACAGCCCCCATTAACTCAGCACCCCAGCACACGGCATCTCAAACAAAGGGTCTCGAAGTTGAACAACCAAAAAAAAACAAGGAGACGGAGCTTCCCTCAACGGAGCCACTGAGGGACCAACCCGAGTAGCTGGAGATAGAAGACGGAGATGAGGAAATGGAGGTGGAAGAACAAGATCTAGCGGGAGTGGATTTGGAACACCTTGAGCATGCCTATCGACACCAAAAACTCTATACCATACCAAGGGATCAACTCAGGAAGGTGCATAAAGTGTTCCTCAACTCCTCGGCGGGCTCCTCTGCCTGAGCCAGCAAAGCACTGGGCATCCAAAGCAGTCAGAAAAAAACCCCAAACAAGGCACAAAAAGATGAAAAAAAACGAGGAAGGAAATCAACTAATAAGCTCATACAGGAAATTGGAAGCTTTATGGTAAACTCAGGGCAGATCCACCTGATCTCAGATAGCTTCCCACCTCTCCCCCCCCCCTCAGTCATCATGAAAATCATCTCTTGGAACATCATAGGTCTCAACGGTCGTAGCAAACAAAAACTGCTACGAGATCTGATTATAGAAGAAGCACCAGGTGTTGTAATGTTGCAGGAAACAAAATGTACCTCAGAGGAAATAAATCGACTACTCCCCTATTATTGGAAGCAGGGAGGAGTAGTCTCAATTGATGCTGCAGGAACCGCTGGAGGACTGGCTCTCCTATGGAATACCAATACTGTCCTGTTGGATAATTTTTGCACCACCAGATGGGCCATTTCAGTTGATTACAGACTCATAGGATCTGACAAGCTAGGGCATATAACAACTATATATGGACCGGCCACTCCAAGAGACAAACATGCCTTCCTGAGAAGCCTAAGCTACCTGTCTAGCCTCACACAATACCACATATGGATAGTAGGGGGCGACTTTAATATCATACGCAGCTTGGAGAAAAAAAAGGGAGGCTCCCGTCGACTGGATCGAGACTCAGGTGAATTCAACAGTTTAATAGATGACCTCAGGTTAATTGATTTAGAGGCCATAAATGGCCTTCATACCTGGTCCAATAGAAGAACGGGTCTGCACCAGATCGCATGCAAACTCGAACGCTTCCTGGTATCAGATCCACTCATGATGGACGACATGGCCATAGAATCTAGTGTCCTCAATCGCACTGGATCGGATCACTGGCCCATCCAATTTTGGCTGGATGTCCCAGCCACTCCGGGGAAAAAACCTTTCCGTTTCGAACAATTTTGGTTAGACCATCCAGAATTCCAAGCAAATATTCAAGGCTGGTGGAAGGAGGCGGAGATTCCCCACGGATCTAAGATGTATAGGTTCCAACAGAAGTTGAAAAATCTCAAGCAAAAGCTGAAATTCTGGAACAAACACACTTTCAGCAGTATCTTTGAATCAAAAAAATAGCTCACGGAGCAGATGGACGAACTACAATGTAGAATAAGGGAGCAAGGATTCACAGAGGAGCTCAGAGATCTGGAAATCAAAGTGAACCAACAGCTAGCAGAAAGGAAAAAGCAGGAGGAGATATTGTGGAAGTAGAAGTCATGAATTCAATGGCTCAAGGAGGGGGATCGCAACACCAAATTCTTCCACAGAGCCACCATCCAGAGAAGACAATCCAATAAGATAACGCATCTTATTACTGAAGAGGGGGAGACTCTTCACTCCCACTCTAACCTGGAAACTCATTTAGTTGACTACTTTCAAGACCTTCTCACGGAACCCATTCCAGACCGCAGTGAAGCCATCAACCAGATCACTAAACACGTACCCACCCTTGTGACTCAGGAACAAAATGAAGCTCTCCTCAGGCCCTTTACCATCGAAGAAGTAGACCAGGCGCTACAAGACACCCCCAAATGCAAGGCTCCGGGCCCAGACGGCTTCACAAGCGACTTCTTCCACTATTGCTAGCCGATGATTCGAACAGAGGTTTGGGAAATCCTGGAAGATTCCAGGATTACAGGAGAAGTCCTACGAGCTTTTAATGCAACCTTCTTTGCCCTTATCCCCAAAGAAGGGCAAGCGAACAGATCAAAGCAATACAGGCCTATAGCCCTCTACAACGTTATTTACAAACTCCTCACAAAATTCATCGCCCGCAGACTCAAGCCGATCCTACCAAAAATCATATCCCCAGAGCAGTCAGGATATGTTGAAGGCAGGCAAATCTTGGACAGCATTATCTTGGCACATGAGGTAATTCACTCTTTTCAAAAAACAAAAACCCCAGGGATGCTCTTAAAGTTGGACATTTCAAAATCCTTTGATAAACTCAGCTGGGAATATATGAAAGCAATGCTAATAGCGTTTGGCTTCGATCAAAATTGGGTCACTTGGATCTTAAATCTCACCTCCTCAGCCTTATTTTCACTTCTCATCAATGGGGTTCCCTCGAAGCCTTTCTCCCCCTCAAGAGGTATTAGACAAGGAGACCCCCTGTCCCCTTTCCTTTTCATCATCATGGCAGAAGGACTTAGCATATCTATTCACGCAGCTCTAGAAAATAATCTGTTAACCGGTCTACCCCTGCATGGCTTATCCCCGCCCATCTCTCACAGTCAGTTTGTGGATGACACCCTCTTTATGGGAAGCCTGGCTTCTAGGGAAGCCAACTCCCTAAAGGAGATTCTTCAAATCTTCTCTGCTGCCTCAAGCCTGGAATGCAACAAGGACAAGTCACAAATTTTCTTTTTCAATACTCCCCCCCGATCCAGCATCACATCTCAGAGATCCTGGGTTTCAACAGAAGCTCCCTTCCGTCCAAATATTTAGGCTTACCCTTAATTGACAATGCTCACAAAAACTCCTCCTGGGAGAATCTCCTTTCTTCCTTCTCCAAGAAGCTTTCTTCCTGGACATTTAGAGCTCTAAATCTGCCAAGCCGCCTCATTCTTCTCAAAGCTGTCCTCCAAGCCCTCCCGATCTATGCTTTTTCTGTGTTAGCTGCCCCCAGATCTGTCCTCAATACCATCAAAAGTCTGCAAAGAAATTTCCTCTGGCATGGCCACAACAAAGACACAAAGTTTGCTTTAGTCAGCTGGGATAAAATCTGCAAGCCTAAGAATCAGGGAGGCCTGGGAATAAGAGATCCGTCGATAATGAACAGAGTCCTCAGTGCAAAAAATCTGGTGGCGTTGGCTCAAAAATCCCACAGACCTTTGGGCCAAGATGTGGAGGAAGAAATATGCCCCCCATACAGCAGAGAATAACCTGATTTGCTGGAATGGGAATAACCCGGGCTCCTTGATATGGACAGCAGCCAAGCAGAATAGGCAGATAATAACGTAGCATGCTTTCTGGGAGATAGGCAATGGAGAAACGGCTCTGTTTTGGCAAGATTCCTGGCAACAGTGGCCCGCCTTAAATGCTGAGGAGTGGTCCCATGACATTGGCGCCCAGGCTACCGATATGGGCCTAACAAAGGTAGTGGATTATTGGCAGAACGACCATGCAGAGGACACTTGGCGCTGTTGGCATCTGGATCGGGGGCGAATCAATTTGGCACCGCAGATAGACCTGACGCCTCTTCATGAAGCTTTGAACAAGAGGAAAATCCCCATACGAACCGGTGAAGACATTCTTAGATGGGAATACAAGCCACAGGGCTCCTACAGCACACAGGAAGCCTATCAACTCACAACCAAGGCAGAACACACCCTAGATATGAAGATTTGGGAGAAGATTTGGAATCTGACGCATTGGCCAAAAATCACCCTCTTCCTCTGGCTAGTCTCACACTCAAGCATCCTCACCTGGGATAATCTTCTGAAGCAGGGTTTTACTGGACCTTCTATTTGCACTCTTTGTGGAAAGGCGGAGGAAACTTTGAATCACCTCCTCAACACTTGCTCATACACAGCGCAGGTTTGGGATCAAGTAGCGATAAGCATGCACACCTCGGACCGTCTCAGAGACAGTGTCATAGAGACCCTCCTCAACTGGCGAGATCATGCTTTTTTCTCCCCCTATCTCAACAGGGTATGGCAGCTCTTACCTGGCATGGTCCTCTGGCACATATGGAAAGAAAGAAACAGCAGAATCTTCAGAAATAAGGCTAATCCCTGGAATCTTTGTTGGGCTCTCTGCCAACGCAATCTTCTGGAAACCCTCCACCTTAGACCTTGGAAGGCTGCAGACTTTTCTTTCCCACCTGCTGAGCTCCCTATCCTTCGACATTGGACTCCTCTTCCCCCCTCTCGTACAACCTCCTCCCCCCCTTCCAATCCCCCCCTGATCAGCCCTTCCCATTGGTCTCCTCCCCCAAAAGATTTTCTTAAACTCAACTTTGACGGAGCCTCTAAGGTCAATCCAGGGGATGCAGGTTATGGAGTCGTCTTTCGAAATCATATGGGACACATTTTAGCCATTGGAGCAGGACCCCTCGAGCACTCCACAAATAATGCAGCAGAACTCTGGGGACTCATTAAAGGTTTGCAAATGGCCTCACAGAACAATTATACAAAGCTCATTATCGAGGGGGATTCTCAGGTAATCATTGGCCTGCTGCGAAGAATCCTTCACGGAGTCAACCCGGACAACATCTCGCCAAGATGGAGACTCACTCACAGTCTGCAGATCATTGTTGGACTGTTGCACTCCCACCAGGTAATCCTCCCCACACACATCAGAAGGAAGGCAAACCAGATTGCGGATGAATTGGCTAATGTGGGCATTGAGTGGAGAGAACCAGACCTCCGATGCTACTCTGCCCAGAATCCTGAGCATCCTATTCTCCAGCAATGCATTCGAAAAGTTGGATCAGTAGATGCCCCCCTGGATGGGGTGTTAGTGGATTCCCCGTGGCAGCCGATGGAAATGGACACAACACGCTGTAGCACGGAGCCACGTGATGAGCCCGTGTTGCAGTACCATACCCTCCCGGAAGAGTAATGGAATTTATATTCTGCTTAATGATCGCAGAAAGGGGCATTTACGCCACCCTCTGCTCCCATGCAGCTTGTATAATGGCTCGGCTTGTTAGTTTTGTCATTTCACCCTACAAGCGCTCAGAAGGGCTCCCCCCTTCACGACACAATTGTCACCAGGCTGGCACAGAGATTATCTTCTTCGTATTTCTACAACACTGGTCCATCCCTGTCCCGCCCCGCTCACCTGCACACATGAAAGAAAGGCTAAGAGGAAAGCCGAAGCGGGGCTCACCCTGGAAGCCCCGCAGACCCCCAGTCTCGCCTTTGGCCTCCCCGGCGATCGGTTCTTCCTCCCTCCCTCAAAGCACGTCCCCAGCTGCCACCCCGCCACCTTTGCAATCCTTGCACTTTCGCTCGCCCCCTTCACAGCCTGCGCTTTTACATTCCATGGCCACCATCCTGCGAGGATCGACCCCGGCTCCTCGCTCCGCTCAGGACCCTCGGATGCACTTCATGGCGACCATGTCCTTCCCCAGATCCTCGAGCACCTGGAGGAGTGCACCAGCATCCTTTGGAGAGTTCAAGCGAGCGCGTCTCCACCCTGCGAGCCACCTCGATAGTGAGAATTTCAAAGAGCGACTGGGCATTCTGTATGATCTAGTCTTTGAGCTCCGAAGGGAGATGGTGGACCTCAAGTTCCGACTGCAGGCTACAGAAGACAATGTCGCCACCTTTCTTCATATCCTAACAACTATGCAGACGGAGCTCTCCTCGGACCCAGTTGGATCTTCTCCGGGAGAGGCTCCTGACATTGCGATGGACAGCATTCGGCGACAAGCAGTGGAAAGGCAGAAGGAAGTGGAGCGCAGCGGTCCAGAGGAGGACGAAGTGCATGTGGAACGAAATGAACAACACAGGGAGGACCAGCCGGCCAACGTCGAGACGGAACCTTGGATAGAGGACCTTCGAGCCATGTGGCTGGGATTTTAGACAGGTGTTTAAATTTATTTTTTCTAAACATCTAGTTCCATTAGGCTCCTAGTCTAGAAGCAGATAGTAGTGTCTTTGTGTATTTTCTGAACATGCAACTTTCTCAGACTTGTGAATTGGGGGCTGACTGGACTGGTTTCCCCTCTGTTGGGGCAGTCCAGAATTTTCAGCTAGTACCTCTCTGTATTTTGGTAACTCTTTTCAGCTCTATCGGGCACTACATATAATATAAACTTCTTACTTACAAAAAAAAAAAAAAAAATTGTGATTTTTATACAATGGGATATGACAATTATTTTTCAAAACTTTTTATAATTATTGTTTTATAATTTTAAATAATATAAAGATAGGAGATATTATTCAATTTTGGTTCATGTTGTTACTTTAAGGATCATTGTAGAGGATTTATGTAATATTAAAATTAATCTTTTGTGTTATTATGTTGACTTTAAAAAAAAATTGATACAATTTCTAGGAAAAACATTTAGGATACGTTGGAAGAGATAAAAGTGTTTTTCGAGAGGGTTGTCTCTATAAGGTTTTATGAGAACGTTATTGCTAAGTTTAAAAAAATGGAGGGTTGGTCAAAAGAAATTAACTGCAATATTGTTAGAAGAGTGTTTGGAAGAAGTAGGTTGTGTCGGCCCAACTCTCACTGATATAGTCATCAATCTTCTTCTTTATGCTAATGATATCATTCTTATAACGAGGAATCCTCCTGATCACATATGATACTTTTGTATATGACAACAATAACTTGGAGGAAGTGAATTCATACAAATATCTTTGAATCAATATTCACCAAAAGATCAATTGGAATTATAACATTGAGAAAAGAATAAATGGACAATGAAAATCTTATTATGGGATTGAAAACAATTGTAAATCAATCGATATTTGGATATGGGATAAGAAAAAAATAATCTTTGAGACTCTTGTTACTCATGTTATTATGTATGGATGTGAAGTTTGGGGAGTATTATCTCTTGAGAATCATGGAGAAATATAGAGCAAATCCAAAAGAATTTTATAAAGTATAATGTCAAAATTAAAGGAAATACGCCCTATCCTATTCTCCTCTTAGAGGCAAGTCTTTCCCCCATTGAGAGCATGTCTATGACTAGATACCTAATGTATAAGAACAAATTAAACAACATAGAAGACAAGAGGCTTCCTAAAATTACTTCAAAAAATATCCATAATCACCTTCCACTCATGTGGGGATGGCATAAATATGCTAAGCCATTAGGGAATCATGGAAGAGACCATTTTGCAGAATAAAGATACTATTAAAAATATTATTAAACCAAAATTTAAGGAGAAAATGTGGTGTGATAAAGAGTTGGAGGAAAAAAGAAAATTAAGGTATTATTAGGAGGTAACCAACCCTAATATGGAATATCAAATTATCTCTTTGTTTTGATGAGTGTAAAGAAAAAAAATAAGCATTGCTAAAATAAGAACAAATTCTCATGAGCTTCGTAGTGAAATCGTGCATTGGTCAATTCCTAACATGCCATGGGACGTAAGAGTGTGTCACCTTTGTGACACTAAGAGGGTTGAAGAAGAAAAGCACTTTCTCTTAGATAGTCCAGCCTATACCCAGATTAGATCTCAATTTCAAAATATTTGTCACACTAACAGCCTTCATAACCTTTTAACTCAACAAAACTATGGTGATCTTGTAAAGCTTTTCTTAATGCTTTTCGAGCACAAAAACAAAATTATAAAGAAATGTAAGTAATCATTTACCTTCTCAAATTCCTATAGACCAATTCAATCTCAATGAACCTCAATAATCATTATCATCATCATCATTATAAAATATTTTTTCCACATCTTTATTTTTATTTGATTATGTGGGCCTAATGGTTAAGAACATGTGTTTCCTCCTAAGAGGTGACAAGTTCAAATCCAGAGGGGGGTAGGGTATGTATACCTCCATAGAATTTACCATTAAAATCGCTGAGCAGAGAAGGTCTCATACACCAATTTGATGTCTGGCTTGGCCGTGATCTTAAAAATAGATTATTGTTATTATTATTATAAGTTATATATTATAATTTAAAATATAAATAAATAATATATATTTTTAAAAAACCAATATCATATTTTACAATTTCACAATTTTAAAAATTAAATATTATTTAATAAATAATTAAAAACAAAATTCATTTTTAATTAAATATGAAATAATAACATCAACTAGATTCATTAACTTCACTTTTAACTAATTAAATAAATATCCATAACTAGAATCATTAAGTTTACTTTTAACCAAATGAATATGATGCATATAATTCGAATAGAGAAATTAAGGAATCGCTTGTTACTCTAACCATGCATGCCCAATTCTAGGTGTCTATAGATCTTTAATGCATATAATTGGAATAGAGAAATTAAGGAATCCCATAATTGGAATAGAGAAATTAAGGAATCTCATGTTACTCTAACCATGCATGCCCAATTCTAGGTGTCTATGGATCTTTAATGCATATAACTGGAATAGAGAAATTAAGGAATCTCATAATTGGAATAKAGAAATTAAGGAATCTCATGTTACTCTAACCATGCGTGCCCAATTATAGGTGTCTATAGATCTTTAATGCATATAATTGGAATAGAGAAATTAAGGAATATCATAATTGGAATAGAGAAATTAAGGAATCTAATGTTACTCTAACCATACACTCACAATGCGAGGTGTCTATAAATGTTTAATTATGATAAGATGGCTTTTTCATATTCTTTTGGATTACTTTAACCTCTACAATTACTTTGATATTGAAAAAAAAAAAAAAGATGCTTAATTACTTTTGGATGGATCATTATACAACAAAAATTGATAATTTATTTATAATTTTAACTTAGCAATATTACCCTAACCAGTATGGTTATTAAGATAATGTTTACATTTTTAACTCGGAATTATTATTATTTTTTTAACCAGAATTAAATTTAGATTATATTAAAAGGGTTGTGTCAAAGAAGCAACAATAAGAGTTTATAAAGTGAGGCTTCAAGATTGTCCAAATTTCTAAATCTATATTACGAGGAAAAATGTGTCTAATATGTTATTTCTAAGCTCATCTGAGTTGATTACATCCTTGTAAAAACTACCTAAACACCAGATAAACTTAAAAAACATGCATTAATTAGAAGAGAAAGAGTTTGGAATTTCATGAGATCTAGGAGGAACTCCTTCTTCAATCTCCATGGGGAAAATTCCTTGGCCATTAGTACCTGCACCACTGTTAATGCGTTCTCTGGAATGCTATCCCCCGTGGACATAAGATGTCGATTTCATAGGATGGGTATTGAGATGAGCCTTGATCTATTGTATTTCTTATTATATTCTAACCACCCCCCTATTGAGAGCTTGCAGGGCCACCTTTATTTCTTGATTCCTAGATAGTCAAGTTGGCTAGGGCCTACTCAAAATCTCCAAATATGCTTGATAAGTAATGGAGGGATAACCAATTTGATTGTGAAATCTCTTCATGCCTCTTAAAAACTTTCTTGATATCATTACAGGAGGTCTCCATGGGTGGAGGCTACAATATCCCTTTCTAAAGTACACCAGTTCCAAAATAACCCAAGTCTTGACCCTAAAAAACAATTAACGAAAACTTGAAGCAAGGAAGGGACATATTTAAAAAACCATGGCACTTACCCACGTCAAAGCTATATAAAAGGATGAACATAGAGACCTCGCTAGTTGCATCAGTGATTGAGAGAAAACATAGAGGATGTTGAGTTACCCTTTGATCAAAATGAGCAAGGCATGACTCAGTATGCAATAAATCCTTACAATTGATAGCACACCCACGATTCATCTGCTTTAGGCGGGCATAACAAGACCTGTCCAATGAGAGATGACTACCCTTAACAACAACCCCTAATGTAGTGTACCAATTGCTCTGATACCAATTTGTAGTGTACCAATTGCTCTGATACCAATTTGTAGTGTACCAATTCACTACCCAGGTTCACCCAAACATCTCGATTTACCATCCATTACATGGATTTAAAAACAAATGCATTTAACCAGAATTAAACACACTTAACAACTCAGAGTAAAATATATGGGTACTGCTATAATTAAATGTTCCATA
>JZKD02S0418425.1:108652-135734 GCA_000966675.3 Picea glauca | reverse complement strand
TTATGAATAATAATAAAATATTATTCCAGGCCTAAGCCCCCTAGGCTTAGCCCCTAGGCTCCTCACTCAGCCCCTTTCCCACCTTTCATCCCCTTGATCCCTTGCCCACTCTGTGGACGCTCAGTCCCCCTTCACTCATTCATCGTGGTCGGTCTGCACCTGGCGGTGTTTATATTTTATTAAATATTCTGCATACATACAAGTACAACAGCAGGCTCCTGGCCTTCAACACTTAGGCTCCCTGGCCTAACAAACACATAAGCCTACAGCTTATAGGAACTCGGCTCACCAGCCTATAACACATATGTACAATTCGTTTCATACATCAGGTTTATAAAGGGCTCGGTCTTGGGGACATTACACCTAAGCAAAAAGATCTACAAAACCCCAAACAACATGATCATAACAAGGTTGCGCAAATGAAAAATCCAGGAAATAATCCATTGAACTCCCCTCAAAACAAGCACCCCAGACATTCGAAAGAACCAACACATAGGGGAATTTAATCCACGTATCTGCGAAAGGGGGGGAGGGAGCATTAGGGAAATACATGATACCCCCCCACTTCATTAACCAATAGTTCTCCCTTGCTTAGCTTAGTGCACCCTTTGGCTTGATGATCAATAATGGAATTTAAATTTCATTTGACATGGTAAAGATAGTATCCCTCAAAGTTTTTGATTGAGCGCGATGACACGACTTGTTATTACATTGAATAAGTTGGTTCCAAATTGAGATCGATTAATGATTTCTCTGATCATGATCATTGAGTCTCTAAAAACTGCCAACTTGATGATATTCCTTTCTCTAGAAATAATTAGCCTCTGGAATAGAGAGTAAGATTCAGATGTGTCGTTAGAATTTGCTCCCAATCCCCATGAATAAAGAGTAACAATGTTACCTCTGGGATAAAAAAGACTCCCACATGCACCTGCCACCCCATGATTGTTTCTTAAGGCTCCATCAAAGAACAAAGAATGAGTCCCCAATTGCTTCAGCCACTCAAAAAATTCTTCTTTCATTTTCCTTATAGCCCGCTTAGTAATATAATAGTTTTGCCCAAGTTGCAGAAGAGGGGAAACAACATGTATAAATTGATTCATCCATTGTATTTCAAAAATATCCAAGCTTTGATCTTGCTTGAGAAAGAAGAGATGGAAATATTCAGAGGATAGATAAATATTTTTCACTGCTATTTGCTTGGGAGGAGTTGTTTTGTCCTAAAAGATGCTCTTGTTCTGAGACATCCATATAGTCCAACAAATGTATTTTGGAAAGACCTACCATAAGTGATTGAATTCAATATTTTTATAGAATCTTCCTCTATAGTTTTATTCCAGCTGGTGAAGAAATCAATAACTCTATTGGGCCAATTCATAATATGTAAGAGGTCCCCAAGAGAAAATTCCCACGCTTCCTTAGAGTAATTGCAATGGAAAAATAAGTGTTGAAGATTTTCCTCATGCTACTGACACAAGACACACATGGAAGGTCCAAGGATGTCTCTTTTCATGATATTTTCAGCAGTGAGAATTTTACAATGGGATACAAGCTATATGAAGGAATTTATCTTGGGCATACCATCTGTGTGCCAAAGCGATTTCCATAATTTTGAATGGGGAATGTTGGTTTTTATTCTTGATGGAAATTAAAACATTTTTTAACATAGTATTGTGCATCTCCCCAACCCCAAACACCTTTAACTAACAAACTGCACAGAGACAACCTTGAAGAGCAGTAAAAAAAGAGCATAAAAAGGGGGACAAATGTGGAGAAAGGAGTTCTAGATTTCATCCAATCCAAATGCTTAATGTTTCATCCCATTTTATAATATCGAACAACCTAATGATCCCATTAGAATGCATCCACTCATGAAGAGCAGAGAGATCTTCTTGGTGAGAGAGGAAATCATGATTCATTATGGAATCCTCCCAAATTTTGATACGCTTTTCATTCCCAGGGACCCAATTAATATTTATCGTTATAATAGAAAAAGATGAAAGCATGATATTGAAGATAGGGGATCCTTTATTAACTATGGGTGGTAATCTAAACAACGGATAAAGGGACCTGAAAAATATGTTTTACATATGGCATGCTTCCACCAAATTGGCTTACCTGTAATGAGGCTCCAAACCATCTTTTCCCCCATGGATAAGTTCATAATTTCCACGTCCCAAATTCCCAAGCCTCCTTGTATCACAGGATTTGTCACTTGTTTCCAATTTTCCCAAATGAATTTTTTTCTCATTTTGATTTCCCCCTTGCCAGAGTTATTGTTGAATTTTTATGAAAAAATGTTTTGTGATGCCTTTGGGTGCTAGAAGTGAATATAATTGATATAGGGGGAGGGTCGAGAGGACTGCATTAATGAGAACAATCTAACATACAAGATTGAGCCATTGAGATCCCCAATGAATTAATTTAGCATTGATTTTTCCCAGAATGTGCATCCAATCCAACGAATTAGAGTGTCTTAGAGAGATTGGGATGCCCAATTATTTAAAGGATGTCCAATTACTAGCAATTGGAAAGTGGAAAATATGGGAGATGCCTATAAAATTGATGCTTGAGTGTGCTAGCCCAAAACTTGGCATTTCATGTGATTCACAGCTCCCCCTGAGGCATCCAAAATGTTATCTAAGACATTCTTAAAGAACATAACTATGATTGGAGAAGCTCCCCCCAACAGTAAGGTATCGTCAGCAAATTGAGAGTGATTTAGGATTTTGACACCACGAGAAACTTGAATGTTAGGAAGATTCCCTCATATCCTCTATGCTGCTAATTTCTGACTACGAGAGTCTACCTACTTGGAATCCTCATTACACTCAAGTAGAAAATATGTTAACAAGGTCTATACCCCTAACTTAAGTTGTTTACCTCCTTAATCATAATTGAACATCATCAATATTAATATGTACAATTTCTACTATCTAAGTGGCTACAATAGCTCACATGGACCACACTAAGATCACATCATGCCCATGTTGCCTTAAAAAATTTCCAATCACTATGTCATGTCCATGTTCTTATAATGTCTATGTTTCCACCCCCAAGTGTGATAAGAATATACGTGTAACTCATCTATGTGGGTTAGAAATTAAAACATTTAAGTAGCAAATGCATGTGTGTGAATACCAAGGGGTTAGCTCAACCGGTTGTTGTCAATATCGGTGGTCATTTGGCTAGTTTTGTGCCAGCAGGTGTTCAATTCAAATACCTCTGGGTGAGGCGCGTTACTCTACGTCGATGGGTTTACTAGAGACACCATCCATAAATGTGGGAAGCATCCCTCCAGTTTCCTTATGAGATGTTCCTTGGAAAAATTATGTATGTATGTATGTAAATTATTGGTATACCTTTAAACTACAACACCATCAAGGAAGTGCTATCAAAATGATTTGATTCTACTTATGTAATGGAATGATTTTGTAAGTCTAAACTCGTAAAGATTGCAATACAAGAGAGAGAAGAAGAAGAAAAGAGTCTAACACTAGATGCATAGATCTATGTGCTAGAATGCTCTGAATGTTATGCTAATCAATATCCCAATTTCTACATATTTGAATTAATGTGAATGAGTGGTTTTACAAATGTCATTTTTACATATTTATACAAAATGAAGAGTATAAAATGATCAAGAGAGGTGGTCCCCAATATTACCTATTATGCCTTAAAATCATATTGGTTTGGGTTTCAAACTTGATCACCCATATGGATGGGCATACTAACCCTTTAGGACGTTACATGTCGCTAACAAGAAAAAATGGGCAAAATTTATCTTCTAAGTTGGGTCCATGTAAATTGGGAATAGGTCGCATGCACTAAGGTATAAGGAATGATTAGAGGTGTGTATTGGTCACACATGGATATTTTGAGATGAGTGTTTATATTTGATCATGCTTGTTGGGAGAGTTGTGGAATACAAGGGTTCATGTGCATCCCAAAGTTCTGTAATGTAGAGATTATTGCTCCTCCCTTGGAGAAGAGATGGTTCCCATTGTGTTGGGTGTATAATTGAAATATATCATCCAATAAACATTATTTTTCAAAGAAGAAAACTTCATGGTCTTATCCAACAAATAAGAAAAAATTTATTGTTCCTTCTCAATTATGGAAATATTGATCAATGTAGGGGATATACCTATCTTGAAATTCCTAATAGGTTTTGTAGACTTATTTCATGTCATCCTACCATGTCGTGATAAATATTTTTCTTCACACTTTGAACTAAAGATTCAACCATCATGACTATTTTCTAAATAATTGGTAGACTAGAAGGTTGTGGATGAGCACAAATGTCATTAAGCCCATGTTTTGTGTATGGACAATGATGTTGTGGCCTTTAACAGAAGTTTCAATGATGATGTTCAAAAGTTCTTCTTGCATTCTATAATGTTTCCCCCCAATGGCCATGAGAGACCCTTTATAATTGCACCTGATAGATGGTATGTTTATTCCATAGGAATTATTGATATAACACTACATCATAGATTTCTAGGGTTGATCGTGTACTAGAGCATGCATGTGTATGTGATGCCTACATATTTTCTTTATCACATCCATCAAATGGAATAGGGATATGGATGTTTGTGTTAGGAAAGTTGAGGTGTTTATCTATATCAACCATAATCAAGTTCTTCTTACTCACATTATCAATATGAGGTGTTGATATTATCCTCCAATCAACATCTACAAATGGAAGAATATTATTTTCTCTCTTTTTGGATCTACAGAATACCCATGTCACATAGTGAATATTATCAAAGGATCTATTTCTATATTAAAACCAATGATTTTAGGTTTGGTATTTAGCTTGATGAAAACCTTGCATAAATGATATACACAAAAGTTATTGGAGGTCTTATGTGTCTCACACCAGTACTTACTTGTGTCTAATTCTACTATTAGCATTAATTTGTGTGATATTTTGTGTGGACAATTTTGAAATATTATTTAGATTGTAGTTAGCATTCTTCTTCTTCAAACACACCTCACTATTGTTGGAATTACACTATTGGTTTTGTATGGTCACCAAAGACTTGGCATGTTATTTAATATTATGTATGAACCACCTATGTCCATCCCTTAGTGTATCCACATCAAATCATTTCAATTTATAATTGATGCACTAATGTATCTTTCTTTGGTACTTGAGAACAAGAATCATTTCCATCTCATTGATGTCCAATTGAGACATGATGTATGAACTCATTTAAATGTAATTAGCAATTGATTGATCATTGTGTTGGTGTGGTTGTTACCACTTCATATACTAATATTTTTTATATTTCAATGGATATAACTTGTCATGTATTGCACAAAGCTAACCCGAATACTGACAATTTTACCATACCTTTCACATTGTTGATTGTGCACTTGCAACCAAGCCTTGTAAACCAAAGACATCTTCATGGTTATAATCTACATTCTTATCTCGATCAAAATTTGGTGTCACTGAAGCATTTATTCAGCATGATAAACCATTTATTGAATGCTACATAACCAATTGGCACAAAACATCGAACAAAACACATCATACAACATCTTCATATTCATATGGATCAATTATATGAGCTAATCATGTTTCTTGCAGAAATCATTTTCACATTTCACCAATTTCAATTTAAATTCCTTCACACGAGCTAGATAGCCTTCAATTATTTTAAAATAGAGAGAATCCAAAGATATCAATTCTTTCTCAATTTGCATGACTTTAATTCTGTTGGTTTTATCAAGTAGATCCTTCAACTTCTTATAGACAACATTTAAACGATTGATCATGCTTATATGAAAGTGAATCTCTTTAGAGATGTAGTTAATTATGACTCATATAGCCTCATCCATATTCATGTTGATGACAAACTTCTACTAGTCATCCTTTATCTCTAGAACCACAGTCTTGGTAAACTTCCACAACACTTTTCTCTTCAATAAGACGTCCATATCTTGTGCCCAAATTCCATAATTGCGGCCATCTGAAACCATGGACTCTAGCTTAGAACCCATAATGTTGATCCATCGATATAATCCCAAATTGAGTCTAGCAGTCAAAACCTTGACTCAATCTACTAGATAGATCTGACTTGTTAGGAGCATCAATAACCTCCACAAAAATTATAGACAACAGGCTAGATCATAAACCACTAGCTCTGATACCTGTAGATTTTAACCTTGTACAATATTTTACTACAAATAGATTTTCAATAAAAGAACATGAAATATACAATGACAAATACACACATTACATAGACATGTTTCCCCTGGAAACCCAAACCGGGAAAACCAACATATTCTATATTCATTCACATTGATACATTGTTTACAATAAAATATACGTATAGGATCCAACGACATCCAAAACCCTAACCTAATGACCTAGATTAGTCAACAACCCTAATTCCTTAACCAGAAATAGAAAATCATCGGAAAAAACTATGTGCCAAAAAACCTCCCAAAAATGTACACAAAATCAAGGTGACATGAAAAATGAGGCAAAAATGTGACACGTTTCCTGAGGAAAAACAATTCTCGGGGGGGCGCTAGTGGCCCCCCCTCAAACCCCCATGAGAACCCAACACAACGTAGCAGACACTAGATCTAGTCATGCAAAGAATATAACACATACCCAACATTATCCAACTTGTCATTTTCTTTGTATACAGGGGGTTAGAAGGTTACATAGTGAACAATCCAAGGCAACAATGCCCATGGATCCTCTACACCAAGAGAACTTCTCAGTGCTCACATATTTTTTTAATGAATCTACAACATTCTTCAAAATGTCCACCTTCATCAACAACACTTTATTTTCTTTAACCATGTCTCTCACAAAGTGATATTGAATATCAATATGTTTTGTCTTTGAATGATAAGTCAGGTTCTTAGCCAGAAAAATTGCACTCTGACTATCACAATCTATCCTTACATCTTGTTGTACCAACCCAATACCTGATCACAATCTTTGTAACCATATTTATTCCTTACTTGCATGAGTCGATGCCATGGATTCAACTTTTGTATTAGAAAGTGCCACTATAGCATGTCTTTTGCTCATCCAATTGATTGCTCCTCCAAAAAGGTTAAACACATACCCGCTTGTAAATCTCCTATGATCCATATCCCCATCCTAGTCTGCATCCATAAAAACATGTATGTACAACACTCTGTCCAATCCTAGTCTTCCTTGGTAGCACAATCCATAGCTAGCAATGCCACGAAAAATACCTAAAAACCCTTTTTATTGTTGTCCAATGGTCCTTCCTTAGTTTTGACATATACCTGCTCAAAAATCCCACTGCTTGTGCTATGTCTGGTCTAGTACAGACCATTGCATACATCAAATGGCCAACTGCACTCGCATATGGAACACGAGACATTTCTTCCTCCTCTTCCTGTGTCTTGGGACACTGATCTGCAAATAAATTTACACCAACAAGAATAGGGACCTTGATCAGTTTACATTCCTACATATTAAACCTCTACAATATTGTCTCGACATATTTTCTCTGATTAGCTTCCTCTTTTTTCGATCTCTTTTAATTTCCATGCCCAAAATGAAATTTGAAGCACCAAGACCCTTCATATCAAATTTAGAGGAAAACTGATTTTTCACATCCTAGATAATCTCCTTGTTGTTTCCTATCAGCAACATGTCGTCTACATACAAGACCAAATAAATAAAATGATCACCAATTTATTTAAAATACACACAATGATCATCTTTGCTTCTTGTGAATCCAAGTCCTAGCATATAAGCATCAAATTTTTTATACCACATCCTTGGTGATTATTTTAAACCATACAGGGACTTTTTCATCTTGCATACCAGCTCCTTCTTTCCCTTCACAACAAAGCCTTATGGTTTCTTCATATATATTTATTCTTCTAGATCCCCATGTAGGAATGTTGTCTTCACATCCATCTTTTCTACTTCAAAATCAAATGCAACAACAACAGATAACATAAATTTTATAGAATTAAACTTGGCAACAAGAGAAAAAATCTCACCAAAATCAATTCCCTCAACCTAGGAATAACCCTTTGCTACTAACCGAGCTTTGTATTTCTCCACTTTGCCTTATGCATTCAACTTCTTTTTAAATACCCATTTGTTGACAATGAGATTTCTTCTAGTCCGCAACTCCACTAGATCCCAAGCCTCATTCTTATCCAAGGCTGCCATTTCTTCATCCATGCGATTTTTCCAGAGATTTTCATCCTCTGAATCCACTACCTCCCTGACAGTTATAGGATCATCATCAGTGATAGAAAAAGCAAAATTGGATGGAGTATACCTTTCTGGTAGTCTTCTTTCTCGAACCAATCTCCTCAATACTAAAGTATGAGGATCTTCTTCTTCTGATTCATGTTCTTCTGTAGAGTATGATTCATCATCCTTTAAATCAAACTCTATTTTCTTCGGTTCTTCCTTACTTGGTATGACTTCCTATTTAACAACATCCTTCATTTATCTAAATACCACATCTCGGCTATACACAACCTTCTTAGTTTCTTGGTTCCAAAGCTTATAACCTTTGAGACCATCTTTATACCCAATAAAGATACACATTTCAGCCTTCTTATCTATCTTACTCATGTTTTCCTTTGGAACATGAACGTAGGCCTCACATCCAAATACATATATATGTGTGAGAGAAGGTTTCTTACTAATCCATACCTCTTGTGGAGTCTTTTCATCCATCACTGATGAGGGTGATTTGTTGACCAGGTAACATGCATTACCCACTGTCTCTGCCCATAATTCTTTCCCTAACCCAACACCACTAAGAATGCACCTTTATTTTTCCATTAGCATCTTGTTCATCCTTTCTACAAATCCATTCTACTGAGGTGTATATGGAGTATTCTTCTACCTTTCTATACCACACTTCTTACAAAATTCTTCAAATTCATTCACGCGTAACTCTCCACCATTATCTTTCCTCAGCACCTTAATTATTTTCTCTGTTTGATTCTCAACAAGATCCTTAAACTCTTTAAACATATCAAAGACTTCTGATTTCTTCCTGAGGAAATATATCCAAGTATTCCTCGAGAAGTCGTCTATAAATGAAACATGGTACACATATTTTCCCAATGATGGAATCGACACAGGTCTAAGCACATCATTCTGAACTAGTTGTAAAATTCCTTCTTCCCTCGTTGCACCAGAGAGGAATCTTACCCGATTCTTCTTCCCATATACACAGTGTTCACAGAAATCAAAATCCAGAGAGCAATTAGACATACCTTCAACCATTCCTTTACCGTGTAGTAGTCAAAGACCCTTCTCTCCGATATGCCCCAGTTTTTGATGCCACAATATAACCTTTTCTCCATAGACTATAGGAGTTCTTTCTTCTTCAAATCCAATATCAGGAACAATGAAACTATTACACCCATCACTAATAGTGCTTCTTTGCAGCTTATACAAAGTTACAAACTGAACTCCCTTCAACAACACCATTGCTCCTCGAACCATCCTGCAGGTTTCCTTTTCAAATAGTGTTTTTACCTCTGCATCGCCCATTTTTCTTACAGAAATCAAATTTTTGGCCAAACCTGGGATGTGCAGAACATCATGTATTGTTCTAATCCTTCCATCTATGAGCCTAGACTTGAATTTTCTTCATCCTATGATTTTGGTTGTCGAGTCATCACCTAGGAAAACATTACCTCCATCATACCTTTCATATTCACATAATGACTCCCTGTGGGGATTCATATGAAAGGATGCACCTGAGTCAACCAACCATGCCTCATGAACTGCATGTGTGCTTGAAGAATGCAAGTACACATCCCCTCCTTCTTCCTTGGAGGTCTTTTCTTCTGTAAAAGGATCTTCTTTAAATCTCTTCTTTTTCTCAATTTTGGATATACAATGCTTCTTGTAGTGCCCTTCTCCACATCTCCAACATACCCTTACAAACTTTCCGAGATATTTATATCTTCCCTTAGACTTGGATCTCCCACTTGAGGACTTGATCTATTTCTTTCTTGGGAGCGTCCTCTTGCAAATAATGCATATGTGCTTTGTCCTTCCATGTTCTTTTGTCTCATCTTCTTCAACAACAAGGATGAGACCACTTCATAGGTAGTTTGTATTACTACCTATGGCCACAACTAGACTATCCCATAAGTCTGGTAAAGAGCACAACAAACTGATACACTTATCTTCATCTAAAATTTTAATCTCAGCATATATTAATTCACTTACCACAGTATTGAAGGTGTCCAAATGCTCTGCCGCCGAGTCTCCATCTCTCATCCTCAGGTTATACAACTTATTTCTCGGAAATAGTTTATTTACTAGGGACTTAGACTGATAGAACTTCCCCAACTTATCCCATAAATTTTTGGTTGTAGCTTCCTCAGACACATTTAGTAATACTGAATCTGAGAGACACAATCAGATTGTGCTCTTCGCCTTCCGATCCAACTTTTTCCTATCATATGTTGAAGTTCATGTAGGTGCAGTACCTGGATCCACTACAATCCACTAATCTCTGTCCACCAATAGATATTCCATCTTGAGCTTCCACAACTCAAAACTTTTCCCATTAAACTTCTCGATCTCCATTTTCAAACAACTCACCATTTCTTTTCACCTGAAAAATCAATACCACAGATCTCCCACTTTAACAAGGCTTATCACAGTCCTGATCCAAACCCTTGACCACAAAGGCATCCCCCTGAAGGAAACAAAGATCTGGTACCAAATGTAGAATTTAATCTAGTACAATTTTTTACTGCAAATAGATTTTCAATAAAAGAACAGAAAAAATACAATGGAAAGTACACACATTACACAAATATTTTTCCCCTGTAAACCCAAATCGAGAAAACCAACATATTTTATATTCATTCATAGTGATACATTGTTTACAATACAATATACATATAGGATCTAGAGGGATCCAAAACTCTAACCCAGTGACCTAGATTAGTCAACAACCCTAATTTCTTAACTGGAAATAGAAAACCATCGGCAAAAACCATGTGCCAAAAAACTGACCAACAATGGACACGAAAATCGAGGTGAAACAAAAAATGAGGCAAAATGTGACACGTTTCCCGAGGGAAAAATTTCTTGGGGGTGTTGCCCTCAAAACCCCCTGCACGCTTGGCACAACGAAGCAGACACTGGAGATATTCGTGCAAATAATATAACACATACCCAACAATACCATGTTGGAGAGTTTGAGGATTATATATATTAGAGAGATGGTATTCAAAGATATAGGTGGTCTATAAAGACACCATTAGAACACTTAATTGCAACCATGCATAGCTCAACATACAAAGAAGTGTAAGAAAACAAAAGACTTCTATACACAACACATGATTCATATCATTGCATTACACACACTTAGATCGACCCATAGGTCCATCTTATATAGCACCAAGATGTAACCAAAACCCTTGAAGTGAGAAAGTCGAGGTCAACATAGGTTGGTTAAAGCTCATGATTACCTCCTTAATTTATGTCTTATTCTACACCCCAATCAATTGTTCAGTTGTTGAATTTCGACTGACTATCTCAAAAATATCCAAAGGTGTGATGAACTAGCAAAGCATGTTGTTTCAATAGGACTTGTATCTTCAGAACCCAAGGAACTATTGACACTATTATTTTATACGATTTTGAGTTGCATGAAGCGTGTTAAATCATTCACTAGGGGAGTAGGATCAACCACATGCTTCAAGTACTCAATCATGCCCAAATAAATTTTCAAGATGAGTGTCAAACACAAAAAGTGCTTATAGATGGAAAATGATGATAGATAGAAAGAGAATATTTGCTATGATACCATTGAAGCATCTAAGTTATGATATTATTGATCTGAGCTAATAATCGGAGCTTGATACATCGATTACATGATATCCTTTGATTTTCAAGAGTAAATTGATTAAACTAGATGACTTGGTCACATTAAGCCAAGGAAACCAAGAGGGTGTCAATAGAAGAGCATTACTAAAAGGCGAATTTCATAAACAAAGTCAATTCGTGGAAGAAATGTTTTAACAATGAAAGAACAAAAGTAATTTATTAAATTAAGTGAAGAAGCTATTTAGATAATATGTGAGGAGTAAACTACAAAACATAAACTAGAGAGTGAGGAGTTACGACTCCTGTTTTGGTGAATATTTGCATGTGGTTTTTTAAATTGGATTTCCTTCTAAGAAGAAATGTGAACAAGTCACGTGGAGAGGTATAAAATCAATTATTATATTTGGAATATAAAGTGAATGAAAAGGTTAAAGAGTGGATAGTTAAAAGGTTAAAGAGTGAATGGTTAAAAGGTTAAAGAGTGGATATAAAAGGTATATAAGTTTTTTTTTTCTTTATTATTTTAAACTTTTTGGAGTTATTAATTAACCTTGTTTATTAAGGATTCACATTTAATCTTATTTATTACTTCTTCACATTTAAAAGGATTTTTGATAAGCGGTGGATATTGAGAGATTTTTTGTGCTAATGGCTAAGATGCAGATTTCGATGTTTGAAGTTGAAAAGTTTATATTTACTGGTACAACAAGGGTTGCAAAAAGAATTGGAAGGCAAATCAAAGAAACCAACAGCCATGAAGGAATGGGAATGGGAAGATATGGATGTGAAAGCTCTTAGTACCATTCGTTTATGTTTGGAAGATGAGGTTATGTTTAATATCATAGGAGAGGATACAACATTAGGATTATGGAGCAAGTTGGAAAGTCTATATATGATGAAGTCCCTGAATCTAATTGAAGAGACAATTGTATAGTTTGCGGATGAAAGAAGGTACAAAAGTGTTGACCATTTAAATACCTTCAATACCCTTATAGTTCAATTGATTAGTATGGAAGTTAAATTTGAAGATGAGGATAAGGTTATTACACTATTGTGTTTGTTGCCTGAGTCTTGGGATAATCTAGTCACCTCTATTAACTTTAGCTCAACAGAAGTTTTAGATTATGACTCTGTTGTGGGAGTTTTGTTGGCTAAGGAGATGAGGAGAAAATCTAGTAAAGAAACCTCAACTTCAGAGGTGATGTTCATCAGAGGTCGAACCACAGAGAATAATGAGAGAAGTTATTTCCGATCTAAGTCAAGACATAGAAAGGGTAAAGCAAAATGTTGGCACTATAGAAAAATAGGACATCTCAAGAAATATTGTTGGAAGAGAAAGGAATCTGAGGAAAACTCTACGAAGGAAGCAAATTTGGTTGTAACAAATTCAGGTATGATTGATCAAGTTTTATCCGTTTCTAGTAATTTACAATATCAATAAGAATGGTAGTTAGATTCAGGTGCCTCCCACCACATGTGCTTACATAGAAATTGGTTCATTTCTTACCAATCTGTTGATGAGGGTGTAGTGTTTATGGGAAATGGTATTCACTGTAAAACTGTTGGGGTTGGCAGAATTAGAATCGGGATGTTCAATGGTATTGTTAGGGAATTAATGGATGTTAGATATATACCTGAGATTAAATCAATTTTGATTTCATTAGGAGTGTTGGATTCTTGTGGATATAAGTATACAGGTCAAGGTGGAGCTCTCACAATGTCGAAAGGGAATTTAGTAGTGATGAAGGAAACAAAGGTTGATAACCTTTATAAGTTGGAAGGAAGTATTGAAGTAGCATCTAAAGTGACAGATGTATCTTCTTGTTTATGGAAGAAGCATCAAGCTCATAAGAGAAAGAAAGAATTGCAAGTACTGGTAATCGGTAATCATTTCCAGACTTAAAATCTTTGTTTTTAAATTCCTGTTTGTTTTATATCTCTGCTAGTTATGATGATGGTATGAAGGGATGTTGTGCGTGGGATCCTACTTCTCACAAGGTCATCATTGACAGAGATATTGTATGTATGGAACAACCAAAAGGGTTGATTCAAGATCGCAACGGTAAATTTGTTTGCATGCTAGGTAATTCATTGTATGGCCGACTGATACCCAGGGAAATATACAAGATGTTTGAATCCTTCATAGTGAGTCAGAATTTTTCAAAGGGTAGGAATGAATATATAGTTTATAGTACATTCACGGTCTTGATGTTCTTTGTTGATGATATGCTCAATGAAAGCCCAAGCATGGATAAAATCAGTAAGAAAATGACTCAAGTAAAGAGGACAATTCAGAGGAGGGATCAAGGAGCAGCAAAACAAATTAAGGGCATGGAAGTATACAAATATGGTAATGGTAAGTTGTGGTTGGATTTCAATATGAACATTGTAAAACCAATTTTTATCCCTCTTTCTTTCCATTATAAGTTTTCTTCAAGTATAGGGTCTGTCTATAAAGAAGAAAAGGTTATGTCTCTTGTAATTTCAGTAGGAGGTCTATTGTATGTGATGAAATGGTTAAGATCAGATGTTTCACATGCTAATGATGTTGTCAGAAACGTGACAGATTCAGGTGTTGCAGTGAAATGGGTGCTTCAGCATATGAGAAGCACAAATGTCACCTATAATGGTTACACTGATATGGTCTGTGATGATTGTAATGTATATTGTAATACAGGTGTTTTGGATAGAAGGAGTGATATGAATTATTTTCGGCACGAAATGAGATCGGAGATATAATAAAGAAATGCACAGAGATATCGCATATATTCAATAATATAATATAAATGTATCAAATATGCAACCATAAACACAGATATACATTAATACACGATTTCTATTAATCAAATAAATGTACAGAGACTATAAAAATACAGAGTGAAAGACTCGCTAGAATGGTGGCATCTTATCTCTGAGAAGAGATGTGATGGCTACTCGCATTCGCAAGAAGATGATTACAATGAGGCTCTGAAGGCATTTTTACAATAAACCAGAATGCCAAAAACCCTAGACATACAAAAACCTAATCCTAGGAGATGAAGCGCCAAAAGTCATGTGGGCCTCGTTTGGGTAAGTTGGTGCATCAACTTCTCGGGGTCGTAACTTTTGCATGCGATCTCCATTTTAGGTTTGTGATAGCCCATTGGAAAGGTATCATTGAAGAGATTAATTTTGAGTGTTCAATCATGTCTTTGGCTATCATTGGGAACCTCTATCTTGAAAAACCTTCATTTGGGCCCTCAAAATGGCCCCGGAAGTTAAAAACTGCTAAAAATAATAAATTGTCAAATTTTCCAGAAAATTGTTTTGAGCCAGTCGAAAAAGGTGGGTGGCCACCAATATCCACTTGGATAAATCCTCCCTCCTTAGGAAGCAATGGTCTCCATTTCTTTGAGTTCACGGGGAGAGGGAAAAGCGTTTACTGAATCTGCATCTTGGTGAGTTGCTTGCCTTATTGGAGACGTTGCATTGCTCAGTTTGTGGAAGTCTGTCACGAACCTGTTGAGGTTGAGGTTGTTAAACAAGTCAGGATACATGAGAGGTTGGTGTGTATAAGGACTCTTTGTGCTTTGTTGCAACCTTGTCAACCTGCTTCTGTTGGATAGAAGGTGTTTGGGGTGAAACTGTAGTGGTTGCAGTGTCCTTCTATTCCCCTTTTGAATAGATTGTGAAGAAGCTGAATTTTGCAGTATGAGATACTACCTTGCGGCACTTTTTAGGTGGAACAGTAGTCGGAACTACCTCTGGTATTCTGTAGAGATGACCCCCCAGAGAAACAATGACACTGCGGGGTCAAGACTCATAAACAACATGGTGCTTCCACATATATGGTTGGCCCAAGAGAACATCACATACATCCAGTGGGAAAACATCACATAATACCTCATCCTTGAAGGGTTGGATGTCGTATGACAATCGACATTGTTGGTTGACATGGAGATCTCGTCCTTGGTGAAGCCACTCGATGTTGTATGGTTTCGGGTGTGGTGTTGTCGACAATCCCAACTGTTTGATGACCTCTGTTGAGATGAGGTTCTTTTGTATTCCTCTATCAACAATAAAATGCAACGGGGTTCCGACTCCCCTTCACCCACATATGTGAATGAAAAATATGCTCCCCCTCTTCAGGATCTGTTGGTTCTTTTGGTTGAATTGTTTTGGTCGCAACAATAGCAGTGGGGTCTGCGTCAATGATTTTTCCTTTACCAGTATTTTCAGATTCAGATTCTGAATCAGGGTTCGACTTCTTGTCTTTGATCTCGGTCACCAATGACTGTTTTGAGCGAAATTCATCGGTGTTGTGCCAGGGGATTTTGTGGAAATCATTCCATTTTCCGGTGTCCTTCTTTGTCTTTCCGTGACCCTTCTTTTCCTGTGTCTTTGACTGGCTTTCGAGCGACTATTTGTTAGGGTTGTCTTTGTCATACTTTGGTTGTTGCGGATTTGCAAATCCAAACTCCTGTTTGTTCTAGTGCTTAAATTTTTGCTCGATTTTGACAGGATATCGATAAGCAACATCAAGTGATGAGATGTCCATAAAATCCATTTCAGTTTGGATGTATCTGTGTAGAGCCCTACGGTATTTCAGAACTAAATGTTGCTCGGAGTATTTGATACCCAGCTTGGTGCGCAAGGTATGGAAGGTATTGGTGAACTTCGGAACTGCTTGGCCTCTCTGTTTCCGTAGTGTGTTCCATCTCATGTATTGATCCTCATAGATGCCAATAGGGTAATACTGTTCCTTTACCGCATCCACACAAAAATCCCAAGTGGGATCGGCCCCATATATTCCAGACTCCTCTGTGGAACTTTTCTCCCAGTAAGTTTCCCACCAATGTTTGAAATGAGGGAGAGCTTCAAGGAGTGCGAAGGTGATCTTTTCTTTGTCGGAAAAATTGTGAACAGAGAAATAACCTTCTAGCAGAGTTAACCATTTTTCTAGGGCTTTTGCATCTATCTGTCCTTCAAATACAGGAATATCAAAATTAACTTGTACCTTGAAAGGCGAGGTTCCTCCAAAGTGGTCGCTTGATGAATATGTGCCTACTATTATCGATAGGCGTTGAAGGATGTGGGAAAATTTCTCCATCATTTCGTCCCTCTGTCGCGTGAGAGCTTGCTCAAGCAACAAATTGATACGATTGTTTGCTCCATCATTTTTCTTTTCTTTCTCAATTGAGGGTTTCTTGGGTGTGCGAGAGCGATTGTCTTCAAGAGATACAAGCTCGAGACCCAACTTTCTATACTCAGACCTCGTTGGGGACATGCACTGAGAAAATGATCAAGAGCAGTCTGCTCTGATACCACTGATCTGAATTATTCTCAGCACGAAATGAGATCAGAGATATGATCAAGAAATGCACAGAGATATCGTAGATATTCAATAATATAACATAAATGTATCAAAGATGCAACCATAAACACAGATATATAGTAATACATGATTTCTATTAATCAAATAAATGTACAGAGACTATAAAAATATAGAGTGAAAAACTCGCTAGAATGGTGGCAGCTTATCTCTAAGAAGAGATGTGATGGTTACTCGCATTCGCAAGAAGATGATTACAATGAGGCTCTGAAGGCATTTTTACAATAAACCGGAATGCCAAAAACCCTATACATCCAAAAACCTAACCCTAGGAGATGAAGCACCAAAAGTCATGTGGGCCCCATTTGGGTAAGTTGGTGCATCAACTTCCCGGGGTCGTAACTTTTGTATACAATCTTTGTTTTAGTCATGAGATATCCCTTGGAAAGGTATCATCGAGGAAATTCATTTTGGGGGCTCAATCATGCCTTCGGCTATCATTGAGAACCTCGATCTTGAAAACCCTTCATTTGGGCCCTCAAAATGGCCCCAGAAGTTAAAAACTGCTAAAAATAGTAAATTGCCAAATTTGAAAGAAAATTGTTTTGAGCCAGTCAGAAAAGGTGGGTGGCGACAAATATCCACCTGGATCAAGGAGATATATCACTAAATATGTTTCAAAACACAGTTGTGGAAGACATGTTGGAGGTGGAGTGACCCCTTGGGAAATCCAAACTCGTGCAAGTTACACAGGTGAGATCATGAAACTGGTTCTTTAGAGAGGATGCAGTGGTGCTTGGCTTCTCTTGGCTTGCAAAAAAGGTGATGAACAAAAGGATGGAGCAAGGTATCAGGTTAATTGTTGTCAAGGTGGAGACTGTTGGGATTTGGTGACAACGAATTCCTCTAATGATAATATCTGGATCCTATTATTCTGCATTGGTTACAACCAAATAGACCAAGTTAGAATATGGATAGGGATTGCATTTATTATTCAGTTACTTGTAAATGTATATAAATACATGTAATCCTGTAGAGGCAAAAACGAATGTGAGAGACTGAGTGTGTGAGAGACTTGTAAATATGATGTAATCTCCATAATCCGAATAAGAAGACAATTGATGCCTATGCTTGGTGGACATAGCCCAATGTTTGGGTGAACCACGTGAAATCTTTGTGTCGATTTCTTATGTGTGTGATTGTTAATTATCATTGAGAATTGTGTTTTCCACATTGACAATTCTAACAATGAAGCCTTAAATTTACCTAGCAAAGTGTAACGACAAAGCCAATTGATCCTTCCTTAAAAAAACTCTTTAGCCCTTTTGTTTTAACTAGATGATAATGGATTGAATTGATGAATGCATCTTAATGAATTCTTTATACTTATCGAAAAAGGAGAACCTTCGAATTTTTATAAGATAATAATAGGGTTAAACCAACAATGCCAAACCACAAAGCGTTGATTGGACTTCTCAATCTGTTAAGAGGACCATTCCTTACACATTAGGATGATCATCCATGATACACCTTGCGCCTAGCAATCCATGTACACCCACTGATCCCCCTAATGAGTGGACCCCTCCCAGCCCCATAGACGTATTACTGTAGAAAACACCAACATTGATACCAAGTTGTTGTCATACATGATATCGAGTTAGCCAGGGTGGCACCAGACGAGAGAGAAGAGAAGCACCCCTTCATGAAACAGTGACAACACCAAAAGTACACAGTGAAACCTATCTACTGATCGATCGAACTTGCTACTTGTCGAAGGGAAAAGTCTCTTGCTTTCTTGACCTTTTTATCCTTGGAGACGAAGAACTTACCACATTCCTTTTTATTATATTGATTGTCACTTTGAAAAGTTTCATTTTCATCAAATATACTAGATCTAGCAAGTTTATTGTAGGTATATAAAACATTAAAAACTTTAATCTAACCACTTATTTTTGTTCATAAAAATATATCAATTTCTTAAAAAAAACTTTAATATAGTGACTCGTGAATGACACTCTCCTCTTGCAAACCACAAGTGTAAGAGGAGCCACACAATTCATAAAGATACTTTGAAGATCTAAAGTAACCTTAGAACAATCTTAATTAAAAAGGAAAATCACATGACCTTTTTCTCAATATGAGTTATTTAAGTTTTATAAAGCGTTGAATTTTAATGTATCATTTTAACTAAATAAATCCCTTCCAATAATTACTTTGTAATAATTAATTTTATAAATAATTTCATCTTTCAAAGTTACATTTTTTTAGTTCAAAAAATATCTTAGAAAAAGAAAAGAAAATTATTAATTTGAAGTTTTTATGGTGAAAGTAGTTAATAAAATTGCTTGGAATGTTCATAGTAGTCATTTTAATGGTCAACATATCGTCATGACAAATAGTAAGTAGAAGAAGTGGGACACCAAGCATATAAATACCTAAATATTAGAGACCATGAAATTTTAAAAAACTAAAAACTTGAGTTAAAAACCCTCGAGAATTACAAACTTAAAATATTATTAAAATATAAATAAATTTTATAGTAATATAATTATTTACCTTAAAATATAATAAACCACAATAATATTAATAATACTTTATTAGTATATAATAATAATAATAAAGTATAATATGCTATCATAATATAATAGTAATAATCGGAAAAAGAATAAAGTAAAAATAAAAAATAAAAGTTAGGTTAGATTGTTATAAAAGCATAATACTAATATAGCAAGTTTAGGTATTGATAAAAGCTTAGGTATTGTTAAGGTATATTAACAATAGGTTAGAGTATAAAATTTTAAAGAAAATTATCAAAATTTTATGATGGCAAGGTGCATTAAAAGAAAGTAACGTGGTGAACGGAAACAAGGTGTTCTATCCAACTTGCTATCAACATATATTTAAAGGCAATCCAAAAGGTATTCTGATTTCTAGAGATGCATAAGTAAAACAAAACAGAAATGAAAGAGGGCATAAAAAGAGCAAAGAATCACATGCAGCCATGAAGATTAAGTTTTCTGAAAAGTTAAAATAAAATTAAAATGAAAGGAAAAGTATAAGAGGATCAAATAATTACATAAACTAAGAGAAAGAGTAAGAGAAAGAGAAAGAATGAATGCTTTTTAACTTTTAATACAATATTTTAAACAATAAAAAATTGTGATTTTATTTAAATTTATATTGTTAGATTTCTAGAAAAGAAACTAAAATATATAATAGTTAGAAAAAACATAAAATTGTTAAATGTCTTCATCAACTTCATTTTTATTGATAAAATCAAAATCCTTGATTATAACACATATTGTGATTGAAATATGCATGCATATGATTTGAATGATCAAATCCATTGAGATATGTACATTGTAAACATAAGCTTCTGTAAAAAATACAAAAAAATAACAAGGATTTGGGGATTGAAATCAACGTGAATCGAACACGCAACCTTCTGATTTGGAGTCAAACGTGCTACCATTGCGCCACATATCCATGTTTATGATTGAGGGGTGGTTGTTGTTTTCAGGTAACTTAGTTGTTCATTATTTACATCTATTGCAAACTATCTTTCACGGAATGCGGTGTGTTAGCACTAGAAGTCACCTCCAGATTTCATTGGAGGTAAGCCCAGTGCCCATCAGAGTTTTATATGTCATGGGATGGTTTTAAAGAGGTCGAATGGGCGCAGACTCAAGACAATATCGTTTTAACTCAGAAAAAAAGGGACCAACATGCACAAGCAGGTGAGGTCTTGATCCAACTTCAATTAGTAAGTTGTAGTAAAGTGAGTAGGAGGAAGAACTGGTGAGGAGAATGTAGAGGTCTGCTATGGACATCTGGTCTTCCAGCAGCCTAACGAAGAAAAACTCAGAAAACAAGATCCTCTTGAATTTAAAGTTTCAGGAAACTGAAGAGCGTTAAAACATAATTGTGATCAAACATACATCGCAACACAGCTATAACAATCCATGTGAATCCTTCAATCATGGACACTTTTGTATCAGAGGCGAATAAGATGGAAATAGAAGTTGATTTTCATTAAACAAGAAGCCTCAAATCGAGATACATAACTGGAAGAACCAGAGCTTCATCAAAACTTTACAATGTGGGAGCCTAGCTCAACCATCGACCATCAAAAAATATAAGAACTACATATTTATACCGAAAATCGCCGACAACCGCAAAAGCGTGATCGAGCTACCGCATTCAAGGCATTGTGTATGAGTCTTCTTTGGTAGGTTGTGTATGTAGATTTTGTCAAGTGCGAGGCTTTACGTTCATGCAGCCTCTGTCAGACTCGAGCTCAGGTAGTTTGCTATCCCTTTTCAATCTTTCCATTTATGGGGGACACGATGTTCAACCATCGCCCCAGTTTCATTAACTACCTACATCGGGATTGAAATGCAGTTGAGTCGACTTGGCACCTAGAATACGTGGTGGACTCTTTCTGCGGCCAACACTTGCGTTTCGGCCCTTGGCGTAGCTCACGTGAACTATGCACCTTTATCCGCATGCGACCTTGGGCTCTATCCCCGAATGTTTCGGGACTTCACTTCTCGGGGCATTGCACGCCTTCCTCAATTCAAAATTCCCGAAGAGGCATTCTCCACGTTCTCGATATGTGCATGCCTTAGCACAACACACCCTGACTTTGTATGACACAGATTTGTGGGATTTTAAGCCCCCTTCTTTCACATTCTTTCATCCAAGGGCCAAATCCAAAGAAAAAATATCCCCCTGCAAGAATGTGTGATAACATTAGGCTCCATGGGGGATAGAGTCCTCCCTGCGAGGCTCTAAGAACTCCTTTTGCAGTGCCAGTCGCCTTCTGCATTGGGCTATGGAATCAAGCTCAAAACACCCTACTGGGGAATACATGTCGATAAGTAAAACAAAAATAAACACACATGCTCCAAGGAGCTTATTTATGTACAGTCCTAATCTAATTTAATTTTTGCACAGTGCTAGGTGAAATCAAACTTCCACCATAGACATTCAAGCAACTTCCTAGCTGCAAATTTGTTTATTCTGTCAATGATTGATAACCGATAATGCAACCTTGACAATAGAACAGTTACATTCTTCAACTTTCCTCCTAATGTTGAGGTTAGGATAAAGTTGGGTGGCTTCAAAACATGAAGGATATATAACTTCATGTATTCCTCCACAGGCTCATAGGACAAGCGACAAACTCCAAAAAATTTGCAACAAGTAGCCTGATTTGTCTTGCAGTTGTTCACACCAGGCTAAATGTGTCTGGCAAGTGCAGGTGGGTGAAAGGCCAATGCAGGTTGGTTGATCTCAGACGATGGTCGCTCACTAGTAAGCTCTGGACAGGAGATAGACTATCCCTTCGCTACTCCTTTTCTTCTTCATGTCTCTCCCAAGGGTCAGATTCATAATCGAGAGTTTCGGTGTGGTTGGTTGCAACAATGAATCGAGAGCTTGCCTTCCAATTTACCTCCTCTAGCTATGTGCATAGTGCATGAATGTCATGCAATCTCAATATTTGAGTGTCTTTCAAGCATTGGAGCGGCATGTAATCTCTACATTCCCTTGCACTAAATCATGACTGAGTTCCCTTCAAATGCATTCACCTCAAGCAAAGTTATGGTGGAGGTGATGTTGCGGGCTACTGAGCGAGCGTGGAGAGACAGGTACAACGAGTTCCCACGAAGGAGGAACACAGAACGATCTGAGATATCCATTTTGTCGTCTTGTTCTGTGTAGGTTCCCGTGGTCGGATGTTATGGGAATACAAATCCTCCTCGGGCATGACGCTCGGCTTACAACACATTGTAGCCAGCTGTAGCATCGCTTGGAGGCAAGCGCCAAGCGGAGCGGCGACGGGAGGGGTATGAGTCATTTGGGGGGGGGGCGCTAAGAACAGGTGCATGTCCAGCATTTCCATATGACCTGGGGCCTTTCCAATTTCTAAATTCGCTTATGTGTTGTTAGCGCGTGGGACATGATAGAAGGAGGAATGGAATGAGGACAGGATTTCTCTGGTCCTTTCAATGATTCTTTGCAGCTTTGAGTTCTTTGGGTATGTCCCTTTAACGAAGTGTCAAATTATATTTTTTGAGTCCCCTATAACAATAATGTTGTTGAGTTGTCGTTCATGACCTAGGAGTACTCCTTGATACATCGCATAAGCCTCTTCCATATTGTTAGTGGTTACGCCCAAGTTCCAGGAGTAACATAGCAGTCTTTTTCCTCTAGGGTTGTACAAAACCCCTCCCACCCCTGCCTCCCCTAGTCTCATTTGTTGGCATCACTCTCCCTCTCCATTCCATCCAACCTCTTCTGGTTGTGCCTTAATTGCTTCAAATATCTTCCAATTTTTTTTTAGTATCTCTCCCTTCCATCTTACCTTTGGTGACTATACCCATATGATTCTAGCTAGATTGATGGATGTTGTTCCTTCTATTACAACAACCCATTGCTGAGTTCTTTTTAAATATTTGTTGTAAAACATTGTGCTTTTTCTCAATGTTCTCATGGGATTCCACCAATGAACCACTACCTTGTATCTTTCAACAACATCATTCAAATCTTTGTAGACATTACCCTCTACACTGCCCAACCATATTGCAGAATGTGTGTGCGATGATCGTATTATGAGCATTTGTCCCTCAACAACATCTTCTCTTAGAGAGTGTTCATCTCAGGGCTTGTTACATAGCAGTCTAATGTAGTGATCCTTAACAATGTGGATAGTATCCCTCAAGTATGATTCCATGAATTTATGTGTAGGTTGTATATGAGTGATGTTTCTTATTTCCTACACTGTGGATGTCTAGAAATTATTAATTGAGTCCACATTGTTCACAAAGGGTGTGTCCAAAGCTTTTAAGATATTCTCCAACTAAGTTATCTTGGGATGTCAACATCGTTCTCTTCCCTTGTCAATCCCTTTCTTCCAAAATGAAATATATGTTTCCAATCCTTTATTTATTCTTCAATATAAGAAGGTCTATTTATTTATAAATTTGACAGTTGAGGCTGTTAGGTAAATTGATGAATGCATCTCAATGACCTCTTTGCAATTTTGGAAAATGAAATCCTTCAAATTTTTATAAAGATAACAAGAGGGTTAAGTCAAGGATGCTCAGTGTTCCCTTCACTTTTATCATACTAAGTCAAGGGTGGCCATTGATCCCTTCACTTTTATCATACTAATTGACACTTTGGAAAGTCCCATCAAATATGCTTGATTTAGCAACCTCGTAGTAAGTGTATCAATCCCTAAAAACTTTCCAATTTCTAAATATATCAATTTCTAAAAACTTTAATATAACTGCCCATATTTATTTAATTCATAAAGATATATCAACCATTTAAGACCAAAAAAAATGTAGGAGAAACCCCATAGTGCACAAAGATACATTCTAGATTTGAGGCAACCTCACAGCACTCTGAAAAGTTTAACTATCCTCATAAATTCATACTGAGCTGTGAAGTCGAAGAGAAAAATAAATGTCTTCCTTATAATCTGGAATTTAGTCAACTTTCTCTAATTATGTTCAGTTGCTCATTATTCATGTCAATGATATGGTGAGCGTATAAATGTCTTCCTTATAATCTGGAATTTAGTCAACTTTCTCTAATTATGTTCAGTTGCTCATTATTCATGTCAATGATATGGTGAGCGTGAATTGAACACGCGACCTTCATATCTTCAGTCTGACGCTCTCCCAACTGAGCTATCCCAGCACAGTGATTGCGAAGGATGGGACAATACACCAACTCTGTAAAATAAAAGCTCATGGTATAAATAACCGCAACACGCATCCTGTTCGTCAACTGCTACGAAAATATGAAAGCGACAATAGAAATGGAAGAATGTATAAAAGCTTTTGTATAAAATAGAATAAATTACAAGGAGTTGGGAGATTGAACCCGACGTGAATCGAACACACAACCTTCTGATCTGGAGTCAGACGCGCTACCATTGCGCCACGGATCCCTGTCTATGACTAAGAAGTGGTCGTTGTTTTCACATAACTTGGTTGTTCCTCTGTTGCAAACTATCTTTCACGGAATGCGGTGAAAGTGGATCGAACACACAAACTATCTTCAGTCTGATGCTCTCTGAGCTGAGTTGTTGCTAGCAATAAATGAACGAGTGTTGCGATATATCAAATCCGGTAAAGAAATTGAAAATGGAGATGCGGGGTATCGAACCCCGTACCTCTCGCATGCAAAGCGAGCGCTCTACCATGTGAGCTACATCCCCAATTATGTATATTTATTTGGATTAGAGAAATGATTCTTTTGTATATTATGATGCATCTCACAGCTTTCAGCTTTAGGGGTGGAGCAAGCAAGATTCGAACAGATAACGTAGAGATGAGACCACTACAGCGCATCAAAGTGAATTACCTATAATTATTCGATTTGACCAATTATTAGAATTGAACGGCAGCCGCATAATCCATAAGTTTCAATAATCCGGATCCCATAAGCAAGAACCTGCGAGGGGAGGACAAGAATCTGAAACTCAAAGTCAAAGCATGCGTGGATAAGTACTATATCCTCGCAGCATTCGTCATGCACTTTCTTTTATCTTTTTTCCGCCAGGTTGAGCTTAGCCGTGGGACAGTTTAATATTATCAAAAATGGTTTTCACTTTCAATTACTCTTCATAATGTTTGAATATTTGAATTCCACACAAATCAAATAGTATAGTATAGTTGTAGGCTAAACGTTTTACGTTTTTTTTTTATATTTATTTGAAATTTGGCAAGAAATTGTTGGATCTATGGATTTGAGTGGTTAATTCTGTATAATCCAAATATTTCATATGTTTTTCAGTGGGCTGAATCTATATCTGCATTCAAAAATGCAATTTAAACAACAAAAATTTGTAATTTCGTGCAGATCTATGTCACCCAATTCTAGCCAGGAGGAGAACAGTTAGACAACACCATTAGCACTATGTGTAGTGAAAAAAGTAGTATGCAAACAACTATTATATGCAAAATTGTAGTGGTATTTTTATTTGGCATTGCAAAGTTTTGGCATAGTTAAGGCTATGTGTATTTGTTTACACTAGTAGAAAAAAGAAGAATGATACATAGTAGTGGAAAAGTGTTTGTGCAATGTGGTATAAATGAATGGAACAAAAAAAATATTGGAAAAAGTAATAGAAAACATAAAATAGACAACAATATTAATGAATAATAGGTATTGTTAAATAACAACATAAATTGGTAATTGAATATAGTGAAAGTGAGGAATCTCTTGTATATCTTAAAGTGTTGTTGGAAAATACAATGGTTATAATTAGAAAGGTTTTTAAAAGTACATATGATAGAGTAAACATGTGAATATGTTGCTTTCGGTTTGTTGTCCCAAGTAAGGATGTATGTTTTTCATTTGTTACATGGAAGGTGGGAACTTTTGTACCTGAAGAAGAAGACAAGGTCTACATGCAAAGGAACAAAATAAATGAGAGAATTGAAAGAAAAATCTTAAAAACAATGGAAAATTAAAAAAAAAATGATATTGAAAGTGAAAATACAACCTTCACATACACTTGAGCCATTAGGGATATATGTTCCATAGGGATATGAAAATGTGAATGTAGATGAACATCAAACATCTATTGCACACGAACACTAAGCAAAGAAAATATGTAATGAAGAGAATAAAGAATGTAAAATAATAATGTTGAGAACTTACAATTTGGACACAAAGCCAAAATGGGATAAGTACAAATGAAATTATTTCAATTGGATGATGTTATATTTTGTTGATGTGGATGGCACAAGGTTGAGAAGCAAATAAAAAGCTACATTAAGAATTATTTGGAAAATAAAAAAATATGATAAGGGTGGAAGACATTATTTGAGTGGGAAATTAGATGTGAAATATGATGATCAAGTATATCCAAAACACATATATAATTAGATAGAGTAACTTCAAAAATCCTTGGT
>JZKD02S0418425.1:91998-107052 GCA_000966675.3 Picea glauca | reverse complement strand
TTAATAATCATGACCTTAGTCTTATCAGTATTAACAGTCATACCCATATTGGAGCAAAAATCCTTGAGGATTCTTAGTTGGTTTTCAAGTTCATGGGGACTCCTTGCCATAAGAATGATATCATCGGCATAAAGAAGAGGATTGATGACTATACCAGTGAGAGAGGGGAATCTTCTTAATGAGTACAAAGAAATGTACAAATTAAAGAAATGTAAAAATTAAGAGTGGAGACAATTTCAACTCATAACAAATCACATATATGTGATGTAATGGTTAGTTGTAGAAATTGAATATTTCCACTGATTTCAATTTCATTTTATATGATTTTATTCATGGAATTTTTTTTTTTGTTTGTTAATTTGTGCAGGACCTGCGATTAACAAGTGGCTTGAGAAACCGCGACTCAGGGGCATCTAAGCCGTCAAAATCACCCGGGGATCGCACCCGGCCTGAGCCACACCAACCCTTAACATGGTTGGATTTTTTGTCCCCGCGGGTTTCGAACCGGTGACTTTAACATCACGGAGTGGCTTAACAACACACTCCGTCACCGACTGTCCTACACCTCGGGGACGATTTTATTCATGGAATTAAATAAATAAATTATTTTTAATTTACACAGTCTAAAAATGAAAATTAGGTAAATAAAATTTTAATTTAATCATATTATTTGGAATATAAAAGAATAAATATTTATATCATTTTTAATATAATAATTAATTTTATATTTATTTAATATTGAAAGATATTAAAAAGAAATTGAGATGTAAATTTTGCAGTGTTTAAAAGATTTTACAATACATTTATTTTGGTGTGTGTACGCTAATGGTTACGATCAATATTTCATTTCACATCTAGAGTTTGTAATTGTTTACATTAATTTTCAACATGGGCACAATGTTCTATCCTCGAGACCTATTATAGATTTGGTCGATTTCTACTTCCATCATGACCTTATTTATCACCTTGATAAATTATGTGTAACTATAAGTGAACCTAGAGACCAATTGATTTGGGAGCCTCATTTTTCAATTTGTTGGATGCTTTGGAGTGACAAGGATGATGACTCATTACATCATTATATCTACTAGCCTCACATCAGACAAGATGTTGAGTTCACTACCTCAAATCTTGTGTGCCGTGTTCCATTGTTAAACCAACTAACCACCATTCGGGTATGTGTTCACCAGTATGTTCTTTCTAGACCTTAGAAATGTGTCATCTTAGATTTTCTTTAGGGGTTACCCATGACCAAGAGTTAGCATGACCAGGTACTAGTTATTGTTGAATTTTTTCCAAAATGACTATCTCAACTCTATGTAAGAAGACAATCGCAACCCTTGACATGGTGTGATTGTACTTAGTTCATGTTTGGTTCCATTTTGATCTACCATATTCCATATTGTATTCTCTTGATTCTATATCTCTCAATGAATTCTAGAATGCTTCATGGTCAATGCTTGACACCAAACACAAGTTCTCTACCACTTTCCACCCTCAAACATATGGCCAAATAGAAGTTTTCTACTAAACATTAGTTCTTTTTTTTCACTTGTTTAACCATGCACATCCTCACACATGGGATGTGCATGTTATGCATCATGCTTACAATAGATCTTGACATAGCTCTATGAAGCATAGCCCTTTCAAACCTTTTTTTATTTCTAACCATTCAACCTTGTAGATGTATCATTCCTACAACCCGTAGCATCCTCTACTCTTAAGAATATGAAAGAATAATATAGATTAAATTCAACTTTCATCGTAGATTCAATAAATCCATGAATAGGTCCAATCAATCTTATAGTACCAATGAAATAAGTATAATCAAATACATGATGCATATTAAGTGTCTCACTCTTTCCAAGTAGGTGACTGATTTTGACTACAATTGCAGAAAGAAAGGTTTAAGGTTTTGCATTGAAAGATCAAGTGACTTTCATATGGTCCTTACTCCCTTCTCAAAGTAGTTAGTGATAATTTTTTCCGACTTGATCTACCACCTTACTTGCGAATGCATCAAATATTCAACATTCATATACTAAATCCTTATCGATTGCCTTTGTTTAATGAAGAAACCTAGGTTTCAATGTCTACTGACTTAGATCTAGAACACTTAGCACTAGTTCAAATTGATCAGATTATCGATCAACAACTTTAGTCTACTCGCCAACAATACAATATTATTTTTTGGGTTGTTTGAGCTAACTACTATCCTCATTAACCTAAGTGGTATTCCCTAGAACAATTGAGATTCAATTTACTTAGATGTGCCTTGAAGCAATGGGGTCCATTGCCCATTGCTTTCTAAGTGGGGATTAATGATCAACATTCCACCTCACATCGAGAGAAGCAAAACCTTTACAACTCGCAAACCAAAGTGTGCAAGTCCTATAGTACTCTTCCTAGTTTTGTCAATCCTTTTACAAGTTGTGATATTCTTAACGGTCATTGATTCCATCTAGATGCAACCCTAACAAATAGAACCTCACTCAACACAACCCAATAGGTGGAAACTCGGGCCGGTTGTGACTCAAGTGTCATTTTGTTTACTAAGTAACAATAACAAGTAACTAAACTAATTTAGTTCATACCTCGTAACAAATATTTCTCCATTATAAAGAGGAACACATAGAATATTAGAGATATAACGCTTACTACATAATAAAGTCACTTTATGACTTTAGAATATGTTCATGTTCACTTTTTGTGTAAAGAAATATATTCCACATTCATAAGTGGAAATGATTTTCTTAATGAATATTAATATATAAGGAGGTAAATTTGTTTGTAATAGATGCACGATTTATTCATTGATAATATCATATGGTGTTATTGTGAGTATCTTTCTTTGAGCTTAGTTATGTGACTCGACCCTATCTAGGGTTTCCTCATTTAGTGATCTAGCTTATTTCATAATATGGTATCAGAGAAAGAAAGCGTATCAAGAGTTATGGGCCTTTGAAAGACAAGGTTTCCACTCTTGCGACTTCAATAGTTTGAGAGCCATGAAGTGCCACGATTCAAGGGGCCGCCACCATGAATTTCTTTCCAATTCTCTATTTTACCTAGATCATATGTGTTTTCTCTAGAACTTGGGTAACTTAGGACTACTACTAGTGGGGAAGGAGAATAACACAACTCTGAAATAGCACCGGAATTCATCAGGTTCCCATCAAATATTTTTCAAGTCGAACTTCACTCATCGTAGGGCTTGAGAAACGTCTTTGGGGTTTGGGTTTTAACTATTTTTTTATGGGAAATTTTGTTGAGAATGGACAACGATGGTGTTGAGGCGACAAAATAAGTTGCGGTGATCGTGGATCCCTCTTTTATGGAATGAATTTTAATGAATATTTTAATATGCCTTTGTGTTCATATTGTCTATTGTTAAGGGGGCACCAATTTGGTTAACAATGAATGGGTTGAGAAGTTATCACAACATTCATCGGGAGCATCGATGATGGAGCAATTGGTTCCAAAAATAACGATGCATGATCTCAATTTTTTGGATTATCCAAGCTTGTGTCATCTCTCCATGATGAATTCTTCAATGTTCCATGCAGCCAATGTGATCGTGGATCCCTCTTTTATGGAATGAATTTTAATGAAGATTTTTATCTTCCTTTGTGTTCATAATGTTTATTGCTAAGGGGGCATCGATTTGCTTAATGGTGAATAGGTTGAGAAGTTTTCACAACATCCGTCGGGAGCATTGATGATGGAGCAATTGCTTCCCAAAATAATGATGCATTATCTCAATTATTTGGATTATCCAAGCTTGTGTCATATCTCCATGATGAATTCTTCAATGTTCTAGGCAGCCAATGACAATAATGGTTGCAAATCATATTATGCAGCAAAAAAAGTTGTTGTAGATGTGAATGCAGACTACTACAACATTTTAAGGGAAAACATTATAGTGGGTATTCGGCCTTTGTGGGAGGAGCTAGGAAATCGCAATGGTGGGAAGTGGATAATTCGGTTGAATAAAGTTGTCTCGGGAAGGTTTTGGGAAGACTTGGTACTAGTACTTGTAGGAGATCAGTTGGATCATGGTGACTATGTTTGTGGTATTGTATTAAGTGTTCTTAAGGGAAAGTTCAAAGATAGACAACATATAGCGAGTGTATCTATGATTGAAGATCCATCGGATGTTGACGATGGTGAAGAATCTACTTAAGAAATGGGATTTTATGCATTTTAAGAAGCCTACACTTTGAAGATAGAAAGGGATCAGTTAATAACTCAAAATGGATTGTTTCCCAGTTAGTTCAAAAGTTGTGGATCTAGGGAAGATCCCTCATTAGTTGGAGAGACATGCATGTGGATTGCAGTCTACTAGTGAGGTTACATGGCATGCATGTGGATTGATGTCTAGTAATTGGCTTCGGGAAATTTGTGATTTGAGAGTTCGGGGAAGTGGAATACGGGAACTCAGGAATTCAACTCAACAACTACACCTTTACAAGGGTTCTGAGGCAGCTTGGTGGAGGTCAAACTGGTCCAGGAACTGTGTTCAAAGAAGAAGCTTATAAAGAATGTTAACGGTGTTTAGTGTTCAGTTTATGTGTTTTACATTTAGTATATGTATTTGATTTCAGCATTGTATGCCTTATGGGGGGTATTAGAGATATAAGGCTTACTACGTAATAAAGTCACTTTATGACTTTATAATATTTTAATGTTTACTTTTTGTCTAAAGCAATCTATCACACATTCATAAGTGGAAATGATTTGCTTAATTAGCATTGATATATAACGAGGTAAACTTGTTTATTTTCTTGCATTTGTCCAATTAATAATTTAAGTGGTTAGTCCTTCAATAATTTGTTCTCCTTTAACAATAAATAACATTTTTTAATCTTATATCCATTTAAAAAAATTGTAAATATTTTTATTACAAAATATTATTAATTAATTAATTTTTATTATAACTTTAATTTATTTCTTATTAATTTCAAACTCAACTTATTTTTAAAATTTTAAATAAAAATAGTATAAGACAAAACACTGTTTTTTAATATCTTAATTTTTAATTCTATTCCTCGTAAATAAACGTTAAATGTATTGTTATTTTTTTCTATCTTAATTTTTAATTCTATTCTTATTAAATAAACGTTAAATGTATTGTTGTCTTTTGAGCTCTCTCTAAGATCTAAGAAATGACAAAATGATTTGGTGAACATGACTTATGGTTTATAAATTCAATGCAGGTTTAAGAAGTTTTGATAAGGGATTTTGAGCATTGTTATATTCCCTCCAACACTTTTTAAAAAAACTATATAATTAAAAACTATATAATTAAAATGGTATTTTTTGTCTGATGCAATATGATAATTATTTTCTAAAACTGATTATACTTATTGTTTATAATTGTTTTCCAAATTAATACATTATTATTAAATTATTTTTACATTATAAAGTAATTAATTTTTTTTATTTTAATTTTTAATATAATTATTGGTAAATAAATAATAAATGTTTCATTTTTCTTTAATAGTAATTAACCTCTCTTTAAATTAAATTTATATAGATTTAAAAAATCAAGTATTTAATTATAAAATATTAATTTTTTATTTTATCCAAATTCAACTTACATTCAAATTTTTACTTTTTAAATAGATAATACTAACCATTAAATTTACATTCTTTATTTTGATATACTTTTACTTTTAAATAAATATTACTAACCATTAAATTTACATTCTTTATTTCGATATATTTTTACTTTTAAATAGATATTACTAACCATTAAATTTAGAAGTCTTTATTTCGATATGCTTTTACTTTTAAATATATATTACTAACCATTAAATTTACAGTCTTTATTTCAATATACGTTTTTTAGGATTTCTAGAATTTAAAAAAAACTATATGTATATGTATTAAGATTGTGATTTTTATACAATGGGATATGATAATTATTTTCTAAATTTTTTTATAATTGTTGTTTTATATTTTTTAAATAATATTAAGGTAGAAGATATCATTTAATTTTGGATCATTTTGCTACTCTAAGGATTATAGGAGTTCTGCAATACTAAAATTAATCTTTTGTGTTATTTTGTTGATTTTAGAAAAAAAATTGACACAATTTTTAGGAAAAAGATTTGGGATAGGTTGGAAGAGATAAAAGTGTTTTTCGAGTTAAGCGTTGTCTCTACAAGGTTCTCTGAGAACATTATTGCTAAGTTTATAAAAACATGGAGGCTTGGTCAAAAGAAATTAACTGCAATATTGTTAGAAGAGTGTTTGGAAGAAGTAGGTTGTGTTGGCCCAACTCTCACCGATATAGTCATCAATCTTCTTCTTTATGCTAATGATATCATTCTTATGGCGAGGGCAAGGAGTCCTCACGATCTTGGAGAGAAACTGATAATCCTCAAGGTTTTTTGCTCCAATATGCGTATGACTTTTAATATTGACAAAACAAAAGTCATGATCATTAAATCCAATAAGATTACATATGATACTTTTGTATATAACAACAATAACTTGGAGGAACTGACTTCATACAAATTTGTTTGAATCAATATTCACCAAAATCTCAATTGGAATTATAACATTGATAAAAGGATAAATGGATGATGGAAATCTTATTATGGGATTGAAAACAATCGTAAATCAATCGATATTTGGATATGGGATAAGAAAAAAATCATCTTTGAGACTCTTGTTACTCATGTTATTCGGTATGGATGTGAAGCTTGGGGATGTAGTATCTCTCGAGAATCATGAAGAAATATAGAGCAAGTCCACAAGAATTTTATAAACTATAATGTCAAAATTAAAGGAAATACGCCCTATCCTATCCTCCTCTTAGAGGCAAGCCTTTTCCCCATTGAGAGCATGGCTATGACTAGATACCTAATGTATAAGAACAAGTTAAACAACATGGAAGACAAGAGGCTTCCTAAAATTGCTTCAAAATCTAGCCATAATCACCTTCCACTCAATTGGGGATGGCATAAATATGCTCAGTCTTGTCCAAGCTATTAGGGAATCATGGAAGAGACCATTTTGTAGAATAAGAATACTATTAAAAATATTATCAAATCAAAATTTAAGGAGAAAATGTGGTGTGATAAAGAATTAGAGGAAAAAAGAAAATTAAGGTATTATTAGGAGGTAATCAACCCTAATATGGAATATCAATATTATCTCTCTGTTTTGATGAGTGTAAAGAAAAAAATAAAGATTGCTAAAATAAGAATAAATTCTCATGAGCTTCTTAGTGAAATCGAGCATTGGTCAATTCCTAACACGCCATGGGATGTAAGAGTGTGTCACTTTTGTGACACTAAGGGGGTTGAAGATGAAAAGCACTTTCTCTTAGATAGTCCAGCCTATACCCAGATTAGATCACAAAAACAAAATTCTAAAGAATTGTAAGTAATAATTTACCTTCTTAAAGTTTGATAGACCAATTCGATCTGAATGAACATTAATCATCATCATCATCATCATCATTATAAAATATTTTTCCACATATCTTTATTTCTATTTGAGTGTATTATAAGTTATATATTATAATTTAAAATATAAATAAATAAATAAAAATATATATTTTTAAAACACCAATATCATATTTTACAATTTCACAATTTTAAAAATAAAATATTATATAATTTTAATAAATAATTAAAAAAACACAATTTTATTTTTAATTAAATATGAAATAATAACATTAACTTCACTTACTAATTAAATAAATATCCATAACTAGAATCATTAAGTTTACTTTTAACCAAATGAATATGATGCATATAATTCGAATAGAGAAATTAAGGAATCTCATGTTATTCTAACCATGCATGCACAATTCTAGGTATCTATAGATCTTTAATGCATATAATTGGAATAGAGAAATTAAGGAATCTCATAATTGGAATAGAGAAATTAAGGAATCTCATGTTACTCCAATCATGCATTCACAATGCGAGGTATCTATAGATGCTTAATTACTTTCGGATAGATCATTATACCGGAAAAATTGATTATTTATTTATAATTTTAACTTAGCAATATTACTCTAACAAGTATGGTTATTGGGATAATGTTTACATTTTTAACTTAGAATTATTATTATTATTTTAACTATAATTGAAATAAGATTATATTAAAAGGGTTGTGTCAAACCATCACGAGTAAGAGTTTACAAAGTGAGGCTTCAAGCTTGTCAAAATTTCTAAATTTATAGTAAGAGGAAAAATGCGTCTGATATGTTATTTTTAAGTTCATCTGAGTTGATTACATCCTTGTAAAAACAAATAAATACCAGATAAACTTAAAAAACATACATTAATTAGAAGAGAAAGAGTTTGGAATTTCATGAGCTCTAGGAGGAACTCCTTCTTCAATCTCCATGGGGACAATGCCTCGACCATTGGTACCCGCACCACTGTTAACTCCTTCTCTGGAATGCTAGCCCCCGTGGACATAAGATGTCAATGTCATAGGTTGGGTGTTGAGATGATACTTGGTCTATTGTATTTTTTATTATATTCTATCCACCCCCCTATTAAGATCTTGCAAGGCCACCTTTGTTTCTTGATTCCTAGAGATAGTCAGGTTGGCTAGGGCCTACTCAAAATCTCCAAATATGCTTGATAAGTAATGGAGGGATAACCTATTTGATTGTGCAATCTCCTCATGTTTCCTGAAAACTCTCCTGATATCATTCCAGGAGGTCTCCATGGGTGGAGGCTACAATATCCCTTTCCAAAGTACACCAATTCCACAATAACCCAAGTCCTGACCCTAAAAACAATTTAATGAAAACTTGTAGCAAGGAAGGGACAGATTTAAAAAACCATGGCACTTATCACGCCAAAGCTATATAAGATGATGAACATAGAGACCTCACTAGCTGCATCAGCGATTGAGAGAAAACACAGAGGATGTCAAGTTACCCTCTGATCAAAACGAGCAAGGAAGGACTTAGTATGTAATAAACCCTTGCAATTGATAGCACACCCAGGATCCGTACGCTTGAGGCAGGCATATCAGGACTCGTCGAACGAGAGATGATTACCCCGAACAACATCCCCTGAGCAAAAAAATCTGCAAAACCCCAAATAACATGATCATAAAAAGGTTGTGCAAATGAAAAATCCAAGAAAGAATCCATTGAAACCCCCTCAAAACAAGCACACCAGACATTCGAAAGAACTAACACATAGGGAAATTTAATCCTCGTATGTGCGAAGATAGGTACCCAACCCCCGAGACCTGCCACTTTCCAACTTGGGGGAACAAAAAATTAAAGGGGGGGAGGGAGCATTAGGGAAATACATGAGACCCCACCACCCCATTAACCAATAGTTTGCCCTTGCTTAGTCTAGTGCACCCTTTGGCCTGATGATCAACAATGGAATTTAAATTTCATTTGACATGGTAAATATGGAATTCCTCGAATTTTTTGACTGAGCGCAATGACACGACTTATTATTGCATTGAATAAGTTGGTTCCAAATTGATATCGATTAATGATCGCTTTGATCATGATCATTGAGTCTCTAAAAACTGCCAACTTGATGATATTCCTTTCTCTGGAAAGACTTAGCCTCAGGAATAGAGCATAAGATTCAGCTGTGTTGTTAGAAGTTTCTCCCAATCCCCATGAATAGAGAGTAACAATGTTACCTCTGGGGTAAAAAAGAATCACACCCGCACCTGCCACCCCATGATTGTTTCATAAGGCTCCATCAAAGAATAGAAAATGAGTCCCCATCTGTTTCAGCCACTCATAAAATTCTTCTTTCATTTTCCTTATAGCCCACTTAGGAATATAATATTTTTTCCCAAGTTGCAGAAGAGGGGCAGAAACATGTATAAATTGATTCATCCATTGTATTTCAAAAATCTCCAAGCTTTGATCTTGCTTGAGAAATCAAATATTGCAATATTCAGAGGATAGATAAATAACTTTCATCGCTATTTGCTTGGGAGGAGTTGTTTTGTCCTAAAAGATGATCTTGTTCCGCGACATCCATATAGTCCAACAAATGTATTTTGGAAAGACCTACCATAAGCACTTGAATTCAGGCTTTTTATAGAAGCTTCCTCTGTAGTTTTTATTCCAACTCGTTAAGAAATTAATAACTCTATTGGGCCAATTCATAAGATGGAAGAGGTCCCCAAGATAAAATTCCCATGCTTCCTTAGAGTAATTGCAATGGAAAAATAAGTGTTGAATAGTTTCCTCATGTTTTCGACACAAGACACACCTGGAAGGTCCAAAGATGTCTCTTTTCATTAGATTTGTAGCAGTGAGAATTTTACTATGGGATACAAGCTATGTGAAGAAATTTATCTTGGGCATACCATCTGTGTGCCAAAATGATTTCCATAATTTTGAATGGGGAAGGTTGGTTGTTATTCTTGAAGGAACTTGAAACCTTTTTTAATAGAGTATTGTGCATCTCCCCAACCCCAAACATGTTTAATTAACAAAATGCATAGAGACCAACCCTGAAGAGAAGTGTAAAAAGAGCATAGAAAGGGGGACAAATGTGGAGAAAGGAGTTACAGATTCCATCCAATCCAAATAATTAATGTTTCATCCCATTTTATAATATCGAACAACCTAATGAACCCATTAGCATGCATCCACTCATGAAGAGGAGAGAGATCGTCTTGGTGAGAGAGGCAATCCTGATTCATAATGGCATCCTCCCAAATTTTGATACACTTTTCATTCCCAGGGACCCAATTAAGATTTATGGTTATAATAGACAAAGATGAAAGCATGAGATTGAATATAGGGGAGCCTTTATTAACTATGGGTGGTAATCTAAACAGCGGATACATGGACCTTGAAAATATTTTTTACATATGGCATGCTTCCACCAAATAGGCTTACCTATAATTAGGCCCCAAACTAGCTTTGCCCCCATGGCTAAGTTCATAAGTTCCAGGTCCCGAATTCCCAAGCCTCCTTGTATCACAATATTTGTCACTTGTTTCCAATTTTCCCAAATGAAATTTTTTTCTCATTTTGATTTCCCCCTTGCCATAGTTACTATCGAATTTTTACGAAAAATTGTTTTGTGATGCGTTTGGGTGCTAGAAGTGAATATAATTGATATAGGGGGAGGGTCAAGACGACTTCTTTAATGAGAACAATCTAGCATACAATATTGAGCCATTGAGATCCCCAATGAATTAATTTAGCATTGATGTTTTCCAGAATGTGCATCCAATCCAATGAATTGAAGCATCTTAGAGAGATTGGGATGCCCAAGTATTTAAAGGATGTCCAATTGCTAGAAAATGGGAAGTCAAAAATATGGGAGATGGCATGTAAAACTGATGCTTGAGTGTGCTAGCTCAAAACTTGGCATTTCATGTGATTCACAGCTTCTCCTGAGGCATCCAAAATGGTATCTAAGACATGATTAAATCACATAACTATAATCAGAGAGGCTCCCCCCAATAGTAAGGTATCGTCAACAAACTGAGAGTGATTCAATATTTTGACACCATGAGAAACTTGAATGATAGGAAGATTCCCTCATATCCTCTATGCTTATAATTTCTGACTAAGAGAGTCTACCATGATGATGTAGAGAAAAGGTGAAAGTGGGAAGCCTTGTCTTAATCCCCAATCACTTTGAAAGAAACCAGTCAGACGACCATTTACCAGAGGTAATATCCAAGGGCCTTTGATACAAGATTCAGCCCACTTGATGGAATCGATGCTGAAACCAAATTTTTTGAGCACCTGAAAAATAAAAGAGTGATAGACATGATCGAAAGAATTAGCCATGTCAAGTTTAATTACCATACCTTTTCCTTTGGATGAGAAGATGGAATGGATTTCCTCTTGAACAATAACTATATTATCAGTTATATGTCTATCCCTCATGAAGCCTCCTTTGTTGGGGGAAATGATTTTGGGAAGAAGGATTTTGAGATGACAGGATATGAATTTGGTGAGGATATTATAGGAGGAATTACAGAGCAAGATGGGATGGAAACAGGAGAAGGAAGAAGGGTTGGATTCTTTAGGAACAAGAGCTAGGAAGGAAGAATTAACATTTCCCCCTAATATGAGAAATTTATGGGTATAAAGTACCATTCTAATCAAGTTGTACTTTATAAGATCCCATAAGTGTCTGTAAAAGGAGATAGGAAACTCATTTGGCCTAGGGGATTTATCTGGCCCAAGCTCCAAACTGCTACATATACTTCAACTTCATCTATAGGGAAATTGAGGATCATGTTATCTTCATCTGCAATTAAAGAAGGAATGTTCTCAAGAAGAGAAGCAATGTTACCCTTATCTCCTTCAACATTCTAGGAGAGGCGATCTTTAAAAAAATTATGGGATGCCTTTTTTATGTCCCCAAAATCTGTGAGTAGAGTTGTATCTTCCAAGGTTATTATTGTAATGTTATTTTATGAGATCCTCGATTTGGCCTGGTTTTGAAAGAATTTAGTATTTTTGTCACCAGACTTGAGCCACAAGCTCCTAGATGTGAGACACCAATATTCCTCCTCATTTATTACCTTGCGATGGATTTGAGTTTGGAGTTGCATATCCTCTTGTAACATGGATTGGGTGGGTTCACTCAACTCCATATGCAGTTGAAGGGTTGAAGTTTGAGATTGGAGGGTGGATATGGAAGAGGAAGGTGAATTGAATAAATCTTTGGTCCAACTTTTGAGGGCAGGATTTACCAAGATTAACTTGTGTTCCCAAATGTACACATGGGTGCATGGAATCCAAGTATTCCGAATTTTAGTAAAAATAGGGTCTACCTCTAAATGGTTGAGCCAAAGAGGCAAAAAATGAAAAAGTAAGGGGCCACAGTCAGGGTTAGAGTGAAGATGTAAGGAGATTGGTTTATGGTCCGAGGTTAAGGAATGAAGAATGAAGGATTTGAGGGAGAGTGAAGTAGTTAGGAAGGAGCTATGGATAATACTTGAAATATACCTAGTATATTACATTTCTTATTATTTAATAATATGTTATAGGTTTTTTATTATGTAAATAGGCATTATAATGTAAATGATAAGTCATGTTCTTTCCAAAGGTCATGACTTATCATTGAATTATCATTTACATTATAATTTATATTTACATAATAAAAAACCTATAACATATTATTAAATAATAAGAAATGTAATATACTAGGTATATTACAAGTGTTCCCCCCTTCAAAATGATTTGTCCTCAAAGCATAGTTATAAAATACTTATCTCTTTCTCTGGCTTGTAATATTGTCTCTTGATTCTCCATTCTTGATTCAATTATCATTGAGGACTTGATATAATAGAATTATTTAAGAGTTTGAGCAGAACTATCGAATTGTAAAGGAGTTTTTCCACCCTAATTTGATCTGATGTGAAACTGTGTGTTTATAGGGTTCTTGGAAAAAAACTTGATGTATTTCGACTCCCCTGATAGCTTCTACTTTGATCACCACTTGTAGTGGAAGTAATATTCTTTGGAATATTGATCATTTATTTATGTTGATATATATATTGGTTGAAGTATCGACTTTTGTGATTAGGATGTTGATAAGGCACCCTTGCAACTTGATCTTTACTTATTATAGTAGTATTTTTTTCTTGATTAACTTTTGGAATTGTGTCTTCTTTGTACCCCTAGCTTGTTTGTACTTCGACATTTGAAGACCTCTTTACAATAGTTCGATTTGCATCCTTTTGGGTTGTAAGGTTGACTGGCTCTGTACTAATTCCTTTATCCATAATTGTGTTGTTTACATCTGAATACTTCTCTACTTCCATAGGTTCATTCATTGTCTCTTTATCAACCAATGATTCTTTGTTGATAAGTTGATCTTAGGCGTAAAATTTCCTCCTCATTGTCTGGTTTTTCGACTTCACTTATAATATATTGATTCTCTAACTTTTCATCTTTCATCTTGTTAATTTGTTCAATCAATTTATGATTAAGGTTCCTCAGGCATGAGCTTTCTTCCTCTTTTTTGGTTAATTTGTCTTTGACACCTTGATTTTCTTGTTCTGAATTTTGATTCTCTCATTTCTTATCTTTTGACTTCCTAATTTTTACTAGTAAATTTTGATTATGATTTTTTAATCTAGATATTTCTTCATCTCGTTCTAGCAAGTCTTTGCCCATTTTTTGGTTTTTGGTTTTTAGTTCTTCAAATTGTGTGATGAGTTTCTGATTTCTTTCTTTAAAGTAAAGATTATTTTTCTTTGTTAACCCATTAAAATATTTCTCCATCTCAATTTCCAATTGTAATTTGCTATTGATGTCTTTATAATTTCCTAGTTTTCCTTTTAATATTAGTGATTTCCTTTCCGAGTTATATTGATATTCTTCCATAATAAGTGATTTCCCACAAACTAGACAAAAACGATTGTGATTTTTAAAAATTGTCATATACTCAAACTCTATTTTACAAAAAGAGCATTTAGTCTAAAATTTAGATTTATATATTGAATTCATTGTTCACGGTTTTTATTATTATTATTATTCAATATATGTCTCATTTATGAATATATATTCCTCCTTTGAATAGCTTGAATATTTCTTCGGTTGCCTTCCGATTTAACAAAAGGTATTAAACAACTTTAATAATTCCCTTTATCTTTTAAATCTTATCACTTTTTATTTAAAATAACTTTGTAATTTATGAAAAGTTATATTTTTCTTTTAATACCTTCTCTTATTACTTTTTATTTATGAATATGCTTTACACACATTAATTGGACGCGTTATCACTTTACTAATATATCTTTTGACTTTGGTTGAATTAATATTAATATTAATTTTTTTTATATGGTAGGGAAATACCATAGACCAATGGTTTACCAAAACCATGGACCTATAAACCACCAACAATAGAATCAGAATTTACTCTTCATTTTTCTTTGGAACTTTTTCTTTTAAACCCCCCCCCCCCCCCCCCCCCCCTTTTGGGTTCTTCATTTTTCTTCTCCCTTTTTCTCATTTATTATTATTTTGTTCTTCTTCTTGATATCTGGTACCAAATTCTTCTAATTTTCTGGTAGCGGAAGGATTGTTTCTTCAATGGAAATTTTTAATGATTT